>SZWC01004796.1:83666-123450 GCA_023375785.1 Penium margaritaceum | reverse complement strand
GGGCGGAGGTCAGCGCGCCGACCGCACCAGTGCTGGTATGGCGTGGACTGGCGAGGAAGGGGACCGTGGGGAATCCGGTTCCAGACCCAGGTCATGTAGGCCATGGCTTCAAAATAGAAGCCATCGGAGAGACCGGATTCGACCCGCATGGTGCGGACGGCGTCGGCCATGGTACGGTTCCACCATTCGGAGACGCCGTTCTGGGCGGGTGTGTAGGGCGCAGACGTCTCATGGTGGATCCCGTGGGAGGCGAGAAAGGTCGTGGCCTCACCCATGTACTCTCCACCACGATCGGAACGAAAGCGGTGAAGAGAGCGGCCACACTCGCGCTCCTCGAGGACAAGCCAGTCTTGAATGACGCGGGCGACATCGCTTTTCTGCCAGAGGCAGAAGACCCAGTGGTAGCGAGAGTAGTCGTCCGTAAGGGTGAGGACACAGCGGCCATGCTCACCGACGGACTCGGTGGGGAGAGGGCCCATGACGTCCGAGTGGACAAGGTCGAGAGGGGCGGACGCACGGGAGGAAGACAATGGGTACGTGGACCGGTGCATCTTCCCCTGAGCACAGTCAATGCACTCGGTTGGGCACGGGAGAGGGAAAGTCTCCGGGTCAAGGCCCTTGGCCGGCTGGGTGCGGAGCATGCTCTCTACGGGGGCGGAGTGGACGTGGCAAAGGCGGCAGTGCAGGAGGCGGGTGTGCTGAGGAGAAACTGTACTGGTGACAAACACATGGCATATGGCGGCCGACGGGGAGGAGACGGGAGGAGAAGAGGAGAGGTGAGGAACATGCCACAGGTTGCCACGGGCGGTGGCGTGCAGTACGACAAGGCCAGACGGACGCAACGACATAGTGCCGACACCACGCGAGTGTGCAACGTCCATGCTCATGTGATCAAGGGCAGTCACGGACAGGAGGCTGAGCTCGAGACCAGGGACGAAGAGGACATCGGTCAAAAAGACGTCACCGGGAGGACCACAGAAACGAACGACGCCGACACCACGGACAGGCAACACCTGTCCGGCACCCGTGCGGACACCAGAGACATCGCCTACAGGACCACGCATACTGAAGGCCTCACTAGGGGCCGTCATGTGATGCGTGGCCCCGGAGTCGATGATCCAGGTGTCAGCAGGGTCCTGGACAGGGGTCGCCAGGTCGCTAACGGTCACATGGCAGCAAGCGAGGGACGCGGACGCGGTGGAAGGAGGCGCGAAGCGAGACTGCCAATCGTCAAGCCACGCAATGTCGTCAAGGAAGGGGATGGAGGAGACCACGGGAGATGACGAGACAGACGAAGAAATGGGACACGACCGCAGCTCAGTCTCAGTCATGCAGGGCTGGGCAGGGGGGCAGGAGGTGACGCAACTCGCACTTCCCTGGGGAGGAGGGCGACGCAGGCCAAGCTGGAGCGCGATGAACTGCTCCAGGTGACGCTCATGGGAGGACGGCGCAGGAGTGTAGACGGAGTGCGGAGTGACGGCGCCGGAGCCCGGGTAGTAGGAGGACTAAGCCGGCGAAGGAAGCAGAGGCGCCGACGGCTGTGGGAAGTACTGCTGCGGGTAGTACTGCTGCGGCGCGGGCGTCTACGGGACAGGCGGAGCTGTCGGAGTGGTAGAGCTGCTGGACGAGGTGGGCGTGTCAGGGCCAGCAGTAGCGACTGCGGTAGAGGCGAGACGGCGCTCCCGCTGGCGATGCATGGTGGCGATGACGGTGCCTCGTCCGTCGGGAGAGGGCACGTGTACCACCCGTGCCCGGGCTGGCCACAGTTGTGGCAGACCGAGCCACCACCGCTGAACCCGGTCGACGACTGTTACCGTTGCTGTTGTGGTGGACCCTTGCCTTTCTTGTTCCGGCTTTTCTTCTCCTTCTCCGAAGGCGATGAGGTAGCTGCGGTGGGGGAGGCGACGGCCATGGAGGCAACGGCAGGGGAGGCGACGGCTGGTGATGCAAGGGCCTCCGTGGGATGGAGCTCGGACTCCTGGTGAGCTTCCTCAATGCGGAGAAACAGCTCGTATGCCCAGGGCATAAGGGTGCCCTGGGCCGCCATGGTGGAGAGGACGTCCCGGGGGTAGTGCACGAAGACGTCCGCGTACGCGTTGGTGGCACCGCGCTTGATGGTAAGGAGCGCGGACAGAGGAGGTGGAGCAGATGTGCCGAGACGACGAAGGATGTCCTCCGCCCGCTGCCAGTAGGCAGTGACTGTCTCGGTCTCCCCCATGTGCAGGGAGTGAAACTCCCGGACTAGACGGCTGATCTCAGCGTCGCTGGACAGGCGGTGGCGCCTGGTGAGGACGTGCCATGCGGCTGTAGGGTCTGGGATGTCGCCAGAGGTGAAGTCGCCGAGGAAAGGCTCTAGGGCCAGGCGGGAAGCAGGAGGGGTGACTGGCACGAGGGCACGGACGGCGCGGCCAGCGTCATACAACTGGTCGGCCTGGTTGGAGTCGTAAGGGAGGGTGTAGTATGCCCACAGGCCCTCACCTTGCGCCCAGATCCGGAAGCTGAGCTCCTAGCTCCGGAACTGCTCGCCAGCCTAAAGCGGCGGCGGCGGTGTCTCAAAGTCCTTCTGCCTACGGCCGGCGCCCAGAGTGGGGCCAAGGATGGAGGACACTGTCTGCCACTGGCGCTGAGTCTACTGCTGTGCCAGGTAGCATGTGGCAACAGACACAGCTGGGCTGGCGTGCCCTGGAGGGACGAATGGCGGCGGCGCACTGGTGGCAGTCTGGGAGGCTACTGGCTGCAGCGCTGCCAGCTGCTGCGTCAAGACAGCGAGCTGTTGCTGAAGAGAGACGAGGGGATCAGGGTTGCCGCCAACGACACTAGTGGGCTGGTGCTGGTGCTGCTGCTGCTGCAGTTGCTGCTGCTACTACTGCTGCTGCTGTTGCTGCGACGGCGGCGGCGGCGGCTGCTGCTGCTGCGACGGCGGCGGCGGCAGCTGTTGCTATTGCTACTGCTGCTGCTACTGCTGCTGCTGCTGCTGCTGCTGCTGCAATCGTTGCAGAAAAGGGGGGGTAGGGCCCCCCCCAACAGAGGAGGACCCCTCCTCGCCTGGGCTACCAGCCATGGTTTGATGTCCCTTGTGTTTTTCCTTCTTTTTTTCTCTTTGTCTTTGTGTTGCTGATGTGAGCAGTGGCTTGGGGCGGTGGGGATCCTACCCACCCCTTTGGTCTTCCCCCTTTCCTTTCTTCCCCCCCTTTTTTTTGTTGATGACGTCAGCAGTGACATCAGTAGTGACGTCAGCAGAGGGGTGCTGACGTCTGCAGCGTCCGTTGTTGGGGCCGCCGCTGCTGCTGCTGCTGATGCTGCTGTAGCCGCTGCTGCTGCTGCTGTTACTGTTGCTGCTGCTCCTGCTGCTGCTGTTTGCTGCTGCTGTTTGCTGCTGCTACTGCTGCTGTTGCAACAGCTGCTGCTGCTACTGCAGCAGCTCCTGCTGTTGCTGTTGCTGCTGCAGTTGTAGCTGGAGCTCCTGTTGTTGCGGCTGCTGCGGCTGCTGTGGCTCTTGTAGCTTGCTGCTGCTGCTGCGTGCTGCTGCGTGCTGCAGCTGCTGCTCGCTGCTGCTGCGGGCTGCTGCAGTGAGCTGCAGGGGAGGGGGATTTTTTTTTGTTTCGTATTTTTTTCCGTTGTTTTGTTTTTTCTCTGTCACAGCGGGCAGCAGCCCGCTCTCTGCTGCAAGTAGCGGGCTGCTGCTCGCTGGGTAGCAGCTAGCTGCTGCTCGTTTGCAGCAGCGGGCTGCTGCTCGCTGCGAGCAGCGAGCAGCAGCAGCCGCGGTTGGCAGCTGCCAGCCGCTGCTCGATGCTGCTGCTGCTACAGTTGGCTGCTGCTGCAGCTCGTTGCAGCAGCTGCTGTAGCTCGCTGCTGCTGCTACCCGCTGCTGCAGCTGCTGCGTGTTGCGGCTGCTGCTTGCTGCCGTTACGGGCTGCTGTTGCGGGCTGCTGCTGCGCGCTGCTGCTGCTGCGAGCTGCTGCTGCTGCGGGCTGCTGCGAGCTGCTGATTCTGCCTGGTGCTGCTGCTGCACGCAGCTGCTGCTGGCTGCTGTTTTGGCTGCTCGCTGCCGTTGCCTGCGGCTGCCGCTGGTGCGAGTCACTGCACCTGGGTGATGTTGCAGCTTGCGTCGTCGCCCGCAGATGTCAGACGCCGCCTGCCGCTCACCTCCTCGCGTCACGCGTGGGGGTCGTGCTGCCGAAAATTTTCGACAGCATTTCCCCTGGCCCAGTGGCTGTGGGAAAAAATCTGACGCCGCCACCAGGCGGGTCAATGCTGCCGGAAAAAATCCGGCAGCATTTCCCCTGCACTGGCGCGTATGGGGGTCCGCCGGCGTTGTCTGGCACCTGTTCGCCAGTCTTTTGCTGCTGCTGCTACGCTCTGGCTCTGATACCAAGCTGGAAAACCTAGGCAGCAGGCTGGGGCAGCAGCGTTGTTGATGCAGCGTGCGGGCTTCCACGCTCGTTGCTTAAGTCAGCTGCCCCCTCAGTCTGCTGCTCTAGAATCTAAGTCTGGAAGCTCTGGGTTTGTTACTCAGAAACGCACGCGCTAGAGTTATCGCCTGAAAGCAGCTGAAAACTGAAAGTTACTAGTTAGGAATGAAGAATGAGCAACAATGGGAGACCCCTCCAAGTTCTAGCTCCCCCCCACTAGTGTAGANCTGCTGCTGCTACGCTCTGGCTCTGATACCAAGCTGGAAAACCTAGGCAGCAGGTTGGGGCAGCAGCGTTGTTGATGCAGCGTGCGGGCTTCCACGCTCGTTGCTTAAGTCAGCTGCCCCCTCAGTCTGCTGCTCTAGAGTCTAAGTCTGGAAGCTCTGGGTTTGTTACTCAGAAACGCGCGCGCCAGAGTTAGCGCCAGAAAGCAGCTGAAAACTGAAAGTAACTGGTTAGGAATGAAGAATGAGCAACAATGGGACACCCCTCCAAGCTCTAGGCCCCCCCCCCCCACTAGTGTAAAAGTTGTTACTCAGCTAACAAGCCAATCAGAGAATAGTGCCACACCTATTTTCTGGCAAGCAGGGTTTTCTCGGTGAGCCCTACCAGACGCCCGACAGCCCAAAACCCGGGCGTTGTCCGTTTTGCCTGAAAACTGGACCATACCATAATACCGACGCTGCGAACGCAGTCGTGCGGTCAGAAACAGCTAGAAAAACAGCAGCAAGGAGTTATGGCTGCCCGAATCCAGGCAGTGCCTACGATGGTCCATGATGCCGAACAGGGCCATGCAACATGTAACAAGGACCCTAGACGGAGCATGACGATGCAGACGCGATGGGACGCGCTGGGCGCATGCAGACAGCAACTGCGGTGACAGCGACCGCCGGCAGCACGACCAGCGAGGAGGCCTGCCGATGGAGCTGAGCACGTCGCCGGAGAGAGGAGGCTCCAGCGAACTGCGAGAGGACCTCAGCGCGCGTCGGCTCCACCGAACCACACTCCATCAGCGTCGAGTCTCGCCGTCAGTCATCTGCACGCCGATGTACACAAGCCGGGAGGACACAACAGAGCACAATGAAAGATGCGCAAAAACCAACATAGAGACAGGATGTGAGCATTCCAGGAAGGTAGCCAACACGTGTAGTGCTGGCGGGGGTGCACCCGGTGGCTGGTTACACCTGCTCGGCAGCCGCCGGGCTCGTGTCTGCTCCCCCAGTCCTCTGTGCCCTTTGCCTCATCAGGAGTCTGCAAGGTAATGGACGTGAGCCGAGAGGTCGCAGTAAGCTGTATGTACAATATCACTCCTCCATGACAACACGGTGAGCACAACACATTGACATAACAAAACTGATGCAAGCAATGGCATAAGCACAACGATGGTGAACGACAACAAACACAGCTGTGGATTGACCTTTGCTTTTCAGTTGTGTGGGTGCAATCCCACAAAAAGTACCGCCGGAAGAAAACTTGTACGACTGATGGCCCCGGTCAGGAAATCAGCCCGCTGCGAATCGGTGGCGACCCACACGACCTGAATCTCACCTCGATCCACCAGATCTCGAATGCAATGATATTCGACTATGATGTGCTTCGTGCGTGTATGAAACACACCGGAGTTCTACTTAATGGCCTTTGCGCTTTTGTTGTCACACCAAACCACAACGGGGGGCATGGACTGATGTAGTTCACGCAACAGACGCACTAACCACACACTCTCGGTCGTACCAGCACCCAAAAGCTGCGTACTCTGCTTCGGCAGTGCTGCGAGCAATGCAGTCTTGCTTATCGCTACGCCTCGAGATGGCGATTCCTCTAATGAGGAAGATGTAGCCAGTGCAACTCTTGCCGTTTGGGCTCCATGCCCAATCACTGTCTGTGTACTCGTCGAGAACCACAAAGGCCTTCCCACGGTAGGGAAGTCCGATGCGAGCGGTGGACACGATGTACCGGATGCACCAGATGGCAGCCTCCTGAAATCGCCTGTGTGGTGCCTGTAAGAACTGCACCAGCAGGGTGACAGTGAAGGCTATGTCCGGCCATGTCGCCGTGGCCAGGTACATGAGCGAGCCAATGACTCGCAAGTATGGGGTCACGTTGACTAGCTCCCCCAGCTCTGCTGGATCGGTGCCTTTCAAAGCGTCGTGGCCGTTCTGGGTGATCGATGTCGACGCCATCTGCACACCGCTAAGTTGCTTGGTGAAGCGCTCCTCCAAAGTGAGAGCGTACCGCTCATGATGAACCAGGAGTGTTCATCAAGTGCGATCACACACAATGTGCATGCCTACAAGGGACAGGTTGCTTTGAAGGTGGACGATCCGGTAAAGTTGGGGGAACAAGTCAACGTGACCCTATACTTGAAAGTCATTGGCTTGCTCATGTACCTGGCCACGAAGACACGGCTGGACATCGCCTTCAAAGTCAACCTGATCGCGTTGTTCTCACAGGCGCCATGTAGCCGGGTTCTTGAGGCCGCCGTCCGGTGCGTGCGGTACATCGTGTCCACCATCGTGTCAGACTTCACAACCGAGGACAGGCATTTGTGGTCCTTGACGGATACACGGACAGTGACTAGGCATGGAGTCCGGAGGGCAAGAGTCGCACCGGCTACATCTTCCTCATTGGGGGAATTCCCGTCTCATGGCGCAGTGGCAAGTAGGGCTGCATCGCTCGCAGTACTACGGAAGCATAGTATGTAGCTCTTGGTACTGGCGCGACCGAGAGTGTGTGGTTAGTGCGTCTCCTGTCTAAGCTACGTCAGTGCATCCCCCTTATTGTGCTTCGCTAAGATAATGAGAGTGCAAAGGCCATCGCTGAGAATTCCATTGTTTTCCATGTGTGCACAAAGCACATCAACGTCGAGAACCACTACATCCGAAATCTGGTAGATCAAGGTGGGATTCACGTGGTGTGGGTCGGCACTGACTCACAACGTGCTGATTTGATAACAAAGGCCATCAATCACACGAAGTTTCTTGCGGCTACCCGTTCTGTGGAATTGCACTTTGCCTGTACTGTGGACTGACCTTTACCCTTGAGCTGCATTTGTTGTTGTTTGTTGTCATTGATCTTGTGCCGTTGCTCGTGTCAGTGCTATTTTGCCTGTGGATCTGTTCACCATGTGGTCATTGGGGAGTGATATTGTATGAATAGCTCATTGTGACCTCTCGTCTCACGTCCATTGCCGTGCAGATCTTGATGAGGCAGAGGGAACGGAGGAGTAGGGGAGCAAACACAAGTTTGACAGTCACAGAGCAGTTGCAACCATACACCTGCGACCCTTCTGCCTGCTCCACACAAGTTTGTTTCCCTCCTGGCAAAACGAGGGTGTGATCCTTGCCTGTGTCAAAACAATCTGGCTTTGTCATTGTTTATGCTTGAACTGCGATGTCTTAGTGACCTAGTTTGGTCGTACCCATGGACTGATGTTGGTTTGGACAGGCGTAGTTTAGGTCCAAACCTGAATTCGTGAACAGGTGAGTCACAAGAGGGAATGTGCCCTCAAAATTTTGGGTGTGTGTGCTGGCAAACACCAACTCGCCGGCCGACGGGTGGACTCAATTAGCAAGCTCCACCCCTTAGGCTTTCACTCTTACTTTTCCGAAACTCACGTTCTGCACATGTCTCTGTTCTGACCGACGTCAGTCTCATTCAGACCATAGATTTATGCCCCACACAGCTGCGTGAGGGAAGAGGGGTAGAGCATTTCTGTTTCAACCGGTGTTGGTGTTGGTTCTCAAGTGCTGACTTGTCAATACACTGTTCAATCTACTGGTCTCTAAACACACAAACTCATATGTGCAAGAGAGTAAATCAACATGGCTGCCGTGACAACCAAGTGATCCTCTGAAGTGTTTATAGGCTCAGGTTCTATGGCGTTTCTGTTGTCTTCAACCACTTGGATAACGTAGGGCTTGTGCCATGGCAGCCACCAGCATTCTGAATCATCTCATGGGCATTGACTTTTGGAGAAAGCTCACATGGTAGCATGCCCACACGTACTTCAGGATGATGTGGATTACTTTGCATGCCTAACTGGTTTTGTTGTTGCTTAGGCTGCATGCCGGGTGCTGATTCAGCTTAGGTCATGCTACCGGAGTTTTCCGGAATATTCCGGCAGCACCTGCTCTTGCATTGATTTTGATGAGGTTTGGCTTGACCCCAGTGGTGGCGGCAACCAGACCTCATGCGTGATGCTCCAGGTGGGGCTTGCTAGAGCTCAAGTCCTTGCTCTACCCAAGTATTCACTACTTGCTTCTCACATTCTCTAAGTGAGCTTGCAAAAACATTCATGGCATCTTTCTCTCTTCCATTTGCTCACTCTCTCCTTCACTTTTGTTCCCTCACGTCATTCTACCCACTACTGGTATCAGATCAAGCATAAGGGAAGATCTCGTCACCTCCTCCTAGCTGATTATTTCATGGCTTAACAGAGATACAATCCGTGGGACCCACTTGCCACCACTCTCGGCCGCGATCCACCATAATGTGTGAGCTTCACCTACGCAACGTGTAAACCGCAGCCATATTGCCTACTTGCTTTTGCGTTCATGCCTCATTTAGGTGCACACCGGCCATCTGCACCCCGTCCTCTCCGCTCGACATCACTATGTGACCCGTGGCCGGGACGATCAAAGCAAAAAAAAGGAGAGGAAGGTCAACTCTCTTCATTCGGGCCTTCTAGCTCGCACGTCAACCTCCTCCTTCTAAATCTCTGAGACATATACCTGTCTTGGCTGCCCGTCCTTCTGTCATCTCTATTGGTCAAACCTGGCTACCGCCTCCCTTCTCATAGTGGTGGCAGAGACTACCATCGCTTCAGGCTACAATGCTTGAGGTCTCTGCTGCGCTCATCAGCCCCTATCACCATCTCAGCAGCCGCCTTGCGGGCCCCACAGTTGCCGTCCCCGTAGTCCACCCTGAAGTTGTCGTGGCCAAAAGCAGCTATGGCCACGACCATATCTTCCTTCACAGCTGCGGTACTGGCCATTTCTGCACATGGCTCTCATCATAGAAACTGCTGCTTCTTCCGCCTTGGCTGTAGCAGACTCATTCCGTGGCCCTCTCCTCGGCTTCTCGTGCTCCAATGCCGCCGTGAGTACCTCTCCAGCTGCACCTCTACTAAAGTATGTTCCTCCTTGGCGGTAGTGCCGCAATCCTGGCATCACCATCCAATTTGCCTCTGATCTATTCCCCTTTTGACAAAGAGGAAGCTGCCGTCAAGGAGTCCTACGTCGTGCCGTGGAAGGAAAAACAACGGTGTGAAGAGGCTCGTGAGTATCAACTTCGGCATCACATCTGCATACCGGGGCGAGAAGAACTCGTACGACCCCACAGCGGAGTACGAGCGTACACAGGAGAAGAATGGCATCCAGGTCTACATTACTGATGACATTCCAGCCGGTGTCTTTGATGATATGCCTAGGATGGAAGGACCACTGGTACGATCCCGTTCTACCCCTGTTGCTTCTTGAGTCAATGGCACACAGCCATCACAGCATTCATGTTCGATGTCACAGCCGCAACAGTCCCAGCCACAACCTCAGCAGCAGTAGCCACAGCCACCTCCGGTACTACCTGAGGTTCAGGAACTTGAAAACCCTCTTCTGCGTGAGGGTCAGGTGATCGCAGAGGCCGTCAGTCTCTCCTGCGTCATGCTTGATGCAATAGCAGCTGCAGCAGCCACATTTGCGTCTGCTACTAGGGCCTTGCGTGAACCCACTGCCACAGCCGGTGGGCATTCTGAGGAGGAGTTTACAAAGGCAGAATATACTTTTGGGGCAATTTCAACACCTGTTGTGAACGTAGCCATATAGATTTCTACAGTTTTCCGAGCAATTGCCGCGGCCGCCGCCACATTATCCACATCAGCCTTATCTGATTTCCAGTCCACCAGGGCTATCACTGTTTCATCCATCGTCTTCACCGTAGCAACTGCCTCTCGCACCACTAGCCATGTTTACACCCTTGTGGCAGTGTGTGCAGCTGCAGTGGCTGTCTCTAAGTCCGTACTCACTGGATTTCTGTGCCTTGTTGTAGCAGCTCCATCTTTGATCTCCGTGTTGTTTGCCTCTGGTGTTACTGTTCTTCCGACACTCTTCATCCTACTGCCTTGTCCTCCACGGGGTACACGTTCCTTTGCCTGCATACATTGTCCTGGTGGCCTTGTACAGTGCTAATTCCCATGTGGGCTCCTTTGCATGTTTCAGTGACACCATTCTCTCCATGCCGTCCTCATTTTACTCATTCCCATTTCCACTGGGGCAAGGGAAAATCTACTGAAAAAATTCTTTGAGTCCCTATTCTGCTTTTGCAATTTTCTCAGAGCCATCAACATGATGCTGACAACTCCACGGCAGAGCTCGTGCAAAAAGGGGCCCTGGGTAGCCTCGGCAACCAGCTTGACACCTGCTCAAAACCCCAAAAGCTCTAAAACCGTCTGCTAGCTCTCACATCATGAAATAGAAATGTGCATGATTTTCATCCATCTGCTTTGGCCGTCCAGCTCATATCATTGACGGACGTTAGACCAACTCTGATAGCATGAGAGATGCAAGAGCTTTCCACGAGTGATCCAGCAAGCACCCAAGATGTTGTGGGAATTGTCTGGCTGCTGCTGGTGGGTGGGGCTTCCACCCGACAGTGCTCCGGTGCTACTTGGGTCTGCATCACAGATCTGCACGAGCATGGGCACAGCCGAGTGGTCACAATAAGCTGTAAAAACAAATGTAGATGGCTCCCATCATAAAAACCCCCATGAACCAATGTTATGCATGTCCATGCGTGTGCAGAACTGACAAAATTTTGTGATGAGATACTGAATAATCCATGCACACGTGGAACCCACCCTCTTCCATCCTCCGGCAAGGTGCAAACTTCAACAGAATAAATGGCCACCATGAACTTCTAGCACACCAGTGCCTTGGTCAGGAAGTCAGCCTGCTGCATGTCTTTGCCAGTCCAGATGACAAAGATCACCTGTTTCTCTGCCCAATCACCTAGAAATTGATGCTCAACAGCGATGTGCTTTGTGCATGCATGAAATAAACCAGATTTCTCTCCAATGGCAAGAAGAATCTGGTTTTCATAGTGCAGAACAATGTAAGGTACAGACTGGCACAACTCACCAAACAAGCATTAGAGCCACACCGCTTGAGCAGCCCCAGCCCCTCGTGTAACATAATCAGCCTCTAGTAAGCTATGTGTGATGCAGCAAAATCTGCCGCTATGCCACCCAACAATGACACCCAGTGGGAACACGTAACCTGTTCTACTGCACCCATTAGGGCTCCAAGCCCAGTCACTTTACATGTATCCGTTGACTACCGCTAAACAATGCCAAATGAAAATAGAGTCCAAGGGATGGTGCAATACCAGGACTGTACCACTCGCACAACCACATGAAGGGCTGTCGTCCGTGGACACTACTATGCAAGAAGGTTGACAATGAAAGCAATGTTAGGTCATGTAATTGTGTCCAATGAGGCATCCACCTTTAGGGAATCCTGCCCATCAGGTATGGTGGTGGAGGAGGTTGTTGAAACTGCACCAAGGTGGTCAGCAAAATCCTGCCCCATAATATGGGCATAGCCTGTCTGGTGCAGCAACTTCGTCCACCGCCAACGATCACACACGATCTCCATCTTCAGGAAAAAAGCTGGAGGACCAAGGTCCTTAATCATGTAGGCAGCTTGAAGGAATTCCTTGGCAACCTTCACGGCCTCCATCAAAGGAGACTCAAATAGAAGGTCGTTTACATAGACCAGGATGACTGTGAAGTGCTTAGCTGTCCGTCAGAGGAAGAGAGTCGGTTGCGTATCGTTGTGCACATAGCCGGCATGCGTCAGTGTTCCAGAGATCACCTCGCTCTAGCACCAGAGTGACAGCTTCAGGCCGTACAAAAGCCTTACATAGTTTTCAAACAGTGTCACCAACCTCAAAGCCCGGAGGCTGGGCCATGTAGATCTCCTTCTCTAGAGTGTTATGGAAGAACCCGTCGCTCACATCCATTTGGTGCAGCTCTCACGCATGCTGAATAACGACCCCGAATAGAGCGCAAGCTGTGGAAATAAGGCCAACATTTGCAAAGGTGCACGTGAATTCCACACCCTCAACATATGAGATTCCCTTGGCCGCCAAGCTGGGCTTGTAGCAATAAAGTGTGTTGTTACAATTCACCTTATTGCAGAAGACCCTTTTGGCTAGCATAGCCTTCTGCCCAGGCGGGAGGTCGATAAGCTCATAAACACCGTGCTCATGGATGACTCATAGCTCATCCTTACAAGCAAAACCCACAGTACTGTGTCCGCAAGAGAGAGGATTAGGCACAATCAAGGGAGAGCTCTGGGTGTCCAAGATGCATGCCAGAGGACTTGGCCTGACCTCAACAAGGTCACCTGCAAAATTGCAAGTGACCACGAACTCACGGGAGACCAGCACATGGCCAATGGAGCACTATGGGTGTAACTTAGTGTAGCCTTCCAAAACACTCAAGCCAAGGTCCTTTGTACGATGCTTGCCACTCTTTATACTGCGAGCAGGGCATCTTGGAGGTAATGCAGCCTCTGCAGAGCCTTGATGCCAGTGGTCAAAGACGGCCACTGTGCTCGTGTAAGAAGACCGATGCTAAGGTGCTCTCATTGGACTGTGGAAAAGGTGGATAGGCCACCGCCGCAGCAGCTGCCAACTTGCAGTGAAGACAAGAAGGTGTAGCTTCAGGAGATGCATGGACATGGACTGGCTTGCACATGAAGGAAATACGCACATGCACATGACCAGGTGTGTCCGGGGAAGCTGCCACCGGCACAAGAGCAGATGTGAAAAAGGAGACTTAATGAGGCATGGGGTCAGGTGTGCCAGAAGGGACTTACACAGGCACCGGACTAGGTGTGCTGGAGAGAAATGACACAGAGACGGGATACACAAACACGTGAGTAGATTTTCCAGAGGCGACTGATGCAGGCACTGGAGCAGGTGTGCTAAAGGGGAATGTCAAGGCCACTGGACCCACAGCCAAGATGGTTGGATCTTCATCAGCTAGAGATCAAACCAAAGGTGAGGACCCCCAAGCGGACCCGTCTATCAGGAAGCCACACATGTGGGAACATGGTTGGTAGCCAATGGTAGAATGCTGGCAGGCCGCAGTAGGTGAGTACCTCAAAGAAGAGGGCGTCTTGAGACTCAACGATGTGGTGGCAAGTGGGATCCCAAATATTTAGGCCTTTGACCGTAGGGAGATGCCGAGGAAGGCATACATGGCACCCCGAGGTGAGACCTGGGACTGCCGATTAGTCCTCGACATGCAAGATGCAGGCTAGGAATCCCTTGACATGAGCGAGAAAAAGGTCATCACAATGGCCAAACCACAGCTTTTAAAGCGTGACATGGTCTAGAAGAGGACAGTGCGGGAGGCGGTTCCAGACCTACATCATGTAGGATAATTTCTAAAAGGAAAATGACTCAATAAGACCGCACTAAGACCACATGGAACGTACTACATCTTCCATGGTGTAATTCTAGGACTTCGGCACACTGCTTCTGTTGTGGTGTAGCAGGGATGGAGAGCTAGTGGAAGATACTTTGCTCAGAAAACAGGGTTCCCATCTCACCTATTAACGTGCCACCCCAATTTGAGCGGAGCTTGTTGAGGGCGTGATGGGTTTGGCGCTTAGCCATCACTAGCCACAAGCAAACTACCAGGGAGGCATTGCTCTTGTGGTAGAGGCTGAAGATCGACCACATTCGGGTGAATTCATCAGTCATGGTGACAAAACATTCACCCCGATTTAGAGGAATTCGACTGGGAGGGGACCAAGGAGGTCCGAGTGGACTAACTCTAGTGCATGCAGTGTCCCTGAATTGGACGCAGTTTAAGTGCAGTCTTGCATGTTATCCTAAGCATAGAAGAGACAATCCGTCTTGGCCAGCTTCTTGAAGGAAGCCGCATCAAGACGAGGGGTCGGCTGAGTCCAAATGAGCATTGAAACAGTGGTCAAGCTCACATGGCAGAGGCAATGATATGGCAAATTCTGGTGTTCATGTGAGAGAGTACCAGTGACAAAAACTGTACAGATGAGGAGGAAGGAGAAGAGGCAGAGGGACTGCAATGAGACACACAGTACACGTCATTGACAATTGAGGAAGGAAGAACAACGACATGGGTGATAAGAGCATTCACTATGGTACAGTTAGCAACGTTTAAAAACAAACCCAATTTGTGCATGCACGAACAGAGAGCAGGCTGAGCTCAAGAGCAGGGCAAAAGAGCACATAACAATTGTACAAGGGGGCGGATGGATCACCAAACCATACCATCCCAACTCCCCGGACAGGCATCAACTGATTACATCCTGTTTGAACAGACCGAACTGATGCAACGGGACTGAGAACCATGCATTGACTGCAAGAACAGGTCATATGATGGGTGGCACTGGAATTAATGATCCACGTACCACACACCTCACGATCTGTCATCGATAATGGGACAACAGGCCACAGATCACTCTGCCTCGTCTGGACACTCAACAAATGACTCAGAGCAATGATGAACACCACAAATCTTTGATTGGTCAGGCCACACAATTCTTTGAGGTCTATCCTCATCACAAGCAGACCAATCTCCTCCACATGAATCACCACAGGCAAGAAGAACAGTAGGACAAGATGTATGTAGACCACTGGGGTGTGACAACACACTCATACATCTCTGATTGTGATGCGCCAGAAGTTGACAAAGCTCCACAATCGTGCGATCCCGAAGGTCTTGGTCACCATTGCTGCAAACGTAAGGGGCGGCGTCAGCTGGAGTCATGGTCGCAACGCAATCCGTTTGTGTGTCACTGAACAAATTTCCACTAGGCATGCTCCACGTGGAGGCCGAAAGTTGTCCACGTCTAGTGAAGAGGCAACTGGAACTTTGTTTAGCGATGAGCGCCCCCGAAATTGTAGTGTGGATCTTTGGTCAATTGCCATCGCTCACTGACTTCTACTGCTGTTGCTGTCCCTTGCCGCATTTCTTTTCCCCTTCTCTCTTTTATCTGAGATGGTGCGCTCCTCCCAATTGACGACGGGGTTGTACCCGTGGAGGAAGTCAGTACGGAGGATCACTTCATAATTTTTCATCAGGCAAGCCCAGTATGCGGTCAATATGCAAAGCTTCCACGTGTGAATGGAGGGGGGAGGGACCAGGAATCCCACTTCTATCATGCCATCATCCACTTGGTCAGTGGTCCGCTTCTTTCTTGTGAGCGTCAAGCCCCACTTCCAAGCACACTCCATGCGCACAACACTCTGGCTTGCACCACAATCCATCAGAATTCCCACATTCTCTTTGACATCTTTTACTTGCGCCTCCAATAGAAGTACAGGCTGCTCCTCCTCATGCCTCAAATCCCATGTCTTGACCTACAAAACCTCCTTACTTGCCATGATGAATTCGGGTGGACGGTCAAGTGGCAGTTTGGGTGGAGAGGATCCAGGATTGACGCTATCTACTCCTGGCTGTCCTTGCTTCTTGACTCCTTTATTGCCTTCTCTGCGTCCTTCATGTCTTGCTTTCCCTTTCCTTGCCGCTTACCCTTGCTGTCATCCTTTTTGTGATTTCAATAATCGCGCGCAATGTGGCCAAGCTTGCCAAAGTTGTAGTACCACCTGTGTTTTCGTAACGCTCAAGTTTCCATGGACGTGTCCTTGCTCTCGGTTCACTTGTCATAACCACCACCATAGAAGTGTGGCTTTTGGTATGAACCTGTTGCAAGTATGAGCCATACCATTCTGCTGCTGTCATCATTGCCGGCAGGTCATCGTTGAGTTCATGCATTGCCCGTCACAGCGCAAGCGTCATCCTTGAAGTAGTTATTGTAGTAGAAGCCAAGCTCATGAGATTCAAAGCCACATTTGGAAATGATCTCATTTGAAAACATATGGGTGTAGTTGGTGACTCTACTAGTTTGGCAAAGCCGACACAGCATGGCACAAGCGTTGTTCCTCATGTCAGCCACAAAAATTTCATCGATGAACGACTCTGTGCATTCCTTCCACAAGGTTGGCCACCTCAGCTAGGGTTGCCACTGTTGCTAGTTGGAGCCAATGTGTGAGCCGTACAGTGCGAAAGGCACTGATTATGGCCTGAGGCTTCCTTGAATGTGTAGTCTGACCATGGATTTAGAGTTTAAAAAAACAAACTGCATAATATTGGTCCAAGAACAGGGTTGATCTATCAAGAATTGCGGAAGTTATGCCCGGCCAAAAGGTTGGACCAGCCGAGGGGAAAACAATTAACGGGAATTCAACCCCACGGACCACGGCTCCGCCCTTAGAAGCCCCAACAAAACCAAAGCGCGCCTTGGGGCATGTTTAGTCAATGAATTAAGGATCATTAATGGCCAAGGTTACTTCGGAATGGCGCCCCAATGTGTTACTACCAGAAAGGGCGCTTCAGGTGGCCATCACAGCCACTAGTGGTGCTGCCAGCAACATGTTGTCGTGGTTTACGGAAACGGCCATGTCTCGGCCTCACCACCACGGAATGATGCGTTTTTTTGCTTGTTTGAAAATTTAGGAGATGAGCTATATGATGCTGAGGCAATAATCCTCATCCCTGGCCCAAATGGAGCTCGGTGACCTTGGGTCACCTAGGATGTGTCATCATGTAAATACAAGCTTGACTGTTGACGCTTGAATAGAAAGTACAATTTACTCCCACTATGCCAGACATTGTTTCTGTTCTCCCCCAAGATGATTCTTCACTTTCCCATACATGGGAAGGTGTGTACCGGCCTCCCCTTGGTTGTCGTTGCCGCCAGTTGGTGCCTACACCATCCGGTTGAGGCTAGCACACCGCGCCCAGTTTACACTTGGTATTAGAGCCACCCTTGGCTTAGGGGCATAATAATCTACATGGAAACCTCTCCTGGTCAGCGTAGACCACCACGCGTCTTGTCTCTTTGGCAGATCCGTGCCCAGGGCCAGGCACACACTTCGGTGACAAGACGGTAACCCGGTAACCGGTTAACCAGGTAACCGGTTAACCGGTATCCGGTTAACCGGTTGCCGGGTAACCAGTTACCGGATACCGGTAACTGGTTACGGTTACCGGTTACCCGGTTACCAGGTAACCGGTAACCGTAACCGGTTACCGGTTACGGGTTACCGATTGAGGAAGAACTTGCACCGGGCATAAACATGAATTCATCCGGCACTTTCCCAATGGCTGTGGAATTTGACGCACAAGGCAAGGTAACAGTACCAGGAGCATTGCAGAAGTTGCATACTGACATGCAGGCCAAGATTTACTTGTTAAAGAAGCAAAATGTGTACCTCAATCAGGAGCTTGCGAATCCTCAAATGAGAACATGAGCGGTAGTTGCCACCGCAAGTAGAATTGCGGTGGGCGTACCGAGCCCGTCCCAGCCGGAGCCATTTGACCCATTGAAGAAGGATAGGCCAGCTCCACACAGTCAGATTAATTTAATGGAGCTGTACTTCACCGCCACCAGTGTGGATGCCTCAAACTACGAGTTGTGTCGTGGCCTGCATGGCTTGCATGTTGGAAAGCAACGTTTGCAACACTCTAGCTGCTGTTGCTTTTCCTTAAGGGTCAAACACTGCGGCCATGAAAAAACGTGTCGCATGAAGTCAACGTTGCATCCAGTACATCTTCCTCAACAGGTTATGCGGTTACCACCTTATCACCAGAGTATATGGTTGGTCTTGGACAGAGATCTGCCAAAGAGACCAGATACATGCTAGTCCATGCTGACCATTAGAGGTTGCCATGTACATGACTATGTCCATGAGCCAAGGGTTTCTGTGATACCAAGGGTAAACTAGGCATGGTGTGCTAGCCTCAGTCGTAAGGTGCAAGAACCAACAGGCGGTAATGGGGACCAAGGGGAGGCCAATGCAAACCTTTCAGTGTATCTAGAAGCATAGAATTGTCTTGGAAGAGAACAAAAACATGTGTGGCAAAGTGGGAGTAAACGTTGATTGTTATTCGAGTGTCAACATGCAATACTACATGATGACACATCCTTGGTGATCTGAGGTCGTCAAGCCATATGCGGTACTGTATAGGCTAGTGATCACATAATTCGTCTTCCCAGCTTTCCAATGCAAAAATTATCACATTATTTGAGAATGACTAGGTAAGATATGAATTCTTCCATGAACCACTACAAACTGTTGAACACATTGCCCCTCCGCATGCCCAAGTGCGGCGCCAGGAGGCGCTGACGAGCCGCCAGAAAGTGGAAACTCCGCGCCGGCGGATCTGGCGACTTGAGGATTGCTCGGATCCTAAAATTGAGGATTTCCCCATATAGTTGACGAGTTGCTGAATCCGGTGGAAGTTGTTTCGCCGGAATCGGACAAGTAACGAGGGAGATATGGCCTAACAAAGTTGGGGTATGCGCGGCGGCTTTGGGAGCCGGCTGCGACTCGAAATCCGGTCGATAATCGACCGGACCGAGTAACAAAAATACCATCTGGAGAAATTGCTCCAATAGGCCTGCCGAGGCGTCCGGTGGATGATCCGCCTGATCAGGTGGATCATCCACCAGATCCAGTAGTGCAGGTTGTTACTAAGGGACTTAGCCAAAATCATGGCTCGGCGTCCGAAACTCAGTAGTATGTTTTGTTACTCGGGGACGGTCAAAATTCTGACTGCAAGTCTGCGGACAGGTTTCGAACCTCCTCACACCCCATCACCAAACTCGACCCAAAAGTTGGTAGGGTGCGTGAAAACAGTGCAGGAGACCCCTACACCACGTGCAAGGGGATCTGCGCCTTGGGAAAGGCGCTTCGCACGTGAAGGAAGGCGCCACGGCGTATGCGCACCATGGAGGCGTTAGGCGTTTCTGTGGTGGGTGAAACCTGCGCTTCGGCAAGCATAACTTCGGCTACGCTTGGCCTCAACGTGTGCGATTTGGTGCATTGGAAAGCTCATGACTAGCCCTATGAAATGTTGTGATCATGTCTATGTTTAACAAAAACAAAAAGCAAAACGACGTTATTCCCTTCGCAAACTGACTGTCTCTAAATTCCTGCTCACATCGCGTGAGGCAACCAGAAAGCTCACGCTCAGTCTCAGATTCGCCCAAAACAATAGACGTGAACCAATAGAGCCTATCAGACCAACGTCGGGACCGCATCCACGCGGATCTCATCCTGACAAAGGGTTATGGGCCCACGGGTCTGAACGCCTCCAACGTTCACGCCTTCCGCAGCGCACGAGATCGTCATCTTGGACGTCGCCATGAAGTTCTGAGAACTCGTCGGAGTAGCAGCTGTGCACATGGCGCAGAAGGAGATGCAGCCCATTCTGAAGTATGCGGGCGGCCCGGACTTCGGGCTATGAAGGTGGCAGTCCGAACTGCACCTCTCGCATAAGGGGCTGCTGGATGTCATGTTGGGAAAGGAGGTGCTCACAGAGGCGACTGCTACGGACGCGGAGAAGCAGGCCTTCGAAAAGAAGAACACGGAGGCGCTCATGCTCCTGGTGTCCGGGACNGCACATGGCGCAGAAGGAGATGCAGCCCATTCTGAAGTATGCGGGCGGCCCGGACTTCGGGCTATGAAGGTGGCAGTCCGAACTGCACCTCTCGCATAAGGGGCTGCTGGATGTCATGTTGGGAAAGGAGGTGCTCACAGAGGCGACTGCTACGGACGCGGAGAAGCAGGCCTTCGAAAAGAAGAACACGGAGGCGCTCATGCTCCTGTTGTCCGGGACAGCCGAGTTGTAGTGGGGCTACTTCCAAGGCTGCAAGCTGGTAGCTGAAGCTTGGCAAAAGCTCTGCGCCATCCACCAATCCAAGTCGCTCGCGAATAAAATCTTCGCGATGAAGCGGCTCCTCACGGTGAGAATCGAGGAGGGAGATGATGTCATCTCCGCCATGCAGCAGATTGAGTCGCTCGCCTCGCAATGCAACGACATAGGGTGGAAGATCGACACGCAGCTGTAGGCGATGGCCCTCCTCATGGCCCTACCTAACAGTTGGGGCCCACTTATCACAATCCTTGGAGGATGGTCGGAGGACAAGCTCACCTATGGCGTGGTCGCAGAGTACATCCGCAACGAGGCGCAGTGCCGGAGCTGCGGGGAGTCCTCGTCTTCCTCATCGGCCCTCGTCACCAAAACACGTGGTGGCGGAAGCGGGGGCCAAGGAAGCGGCGGAAAAGGCGGCGGCAAGAAGGGTGCCAAGAAAGGTGCTTGCCGCAATTACGGCAAAGAGGGCCATTGGGCCCGTGAGTGTCCAGAGGAGGCAAAGACCGGCGGCAAAAACAGCAAGGGCAGGTCGAACCTCAACGGCAACAAGAACCACTTCCTCAAGAAGGCCAACAGGCGGTGCCTGGATTCCGGGGCCGAGGAGCACACCCAAGTCGAGAAGGTGGGGTTTGTCACCTATGAGAAGTCCTCCAAAGTCAATGGTGGTCGCGAACGACAAAGTCGATCCGACGGCCGGCCAAGGTGACGTGGAGGTAGAAGTCGTGGTGGGTGGTAAGCAGGAGCTGTGCACAATTCATGATGTGCAGCACGTCAGCTTGGCTGACATCCTGTGTGTCAGCCGCTTGACGGACAAGGGGTATGAGGTGCTCTTCCGCAGGAAAGGCGTGGTGGTGCGCATCGACAGCGACGGCGCGGTCGTGCTGGAGGCGAAGCGCGAGGGCGGTCTCTACATCGTGGAGACCAAGGTGGTCCCCGCGGCATCGGATGCAGCAGTCTCGGAGGATCGCGTCATCAACATGGCTAAGGGAGGAAGCGCTGATCTGGAGCTCTGGCACCGACGGTTCGGGCATTCAGCGCCCGCAACCGTTAAGGAGATGGCAAAGCACGACATGGTGCATGGCCTCGTCATCAACGATGCAGACGCGGCAGCAGATGCAACAGCGCACAAGAAGTGTGAGCCTTGCATTTTGGGCAAGGCGCGGCGCAAGCCATTCAACGAGAACGAGGCTCGTGCAAAGGACCTGCTGGAGATCGTGCACAGCGAGGTGTGCGGACCGTTCAAAATGCCGTCAAATTGCGCCTTGAGATACTTCGTCACCTTCATTGACAACTGCAGCAGAAAACTCTACGTGTACTTCATGAAATGGAAGGGCGAGGTCTTGGACTGGCTGAAGGAGTACGTCGCAGCGGTGGAGAGGCGGACTGGCCGGAAGGTCAGAGCGCTACGCAACGGCAATGGCGGAGAGTACGTGGGCTGCAGCGGGTGGATGAAGCAGCAAGGCATCAAATGGGAACCCACTACGCCGTAATCGCCACAGTCCAACGGAGTGGCGGAGCGGGCGAACCAAACGCTGCTCAATATGATGCGGACCATGCTTGTGGATGCGGGGTTGCCGCGAGGGTTCTGGGCGGAGGCTGTGCGTACAGCGAGCTACACCATCAACCTCACCCCAACAGCATTGCTGAAGGGTAAGGGCGGCTGGAAGACGCCGCAGGAGGTTTGGAGCGGGCGCAAGCCAAAAGTGACGCACCTAAAGGTGTTCGGGTGCAAGGCGTACGCGATGGTGCAGGCGGCGTAACGACGCGATAGCAAGCTGGAACCGCGGGCAAAACCGTGCTTGTTCCTCGGCTACGAGAGCGTGCAAAAGGCGTACCAGCTCTGGGACCCGCGCACGTAAGAGATCATCCGCAGCCGTGATGTCGAGTTCGACGACCAGCAGAGCTTCAGTAGCAGCAGCAACGACATGAGCGTCGGGAACACTCCAAAACAGGGGGAGTGGTTCCAGCTCCTTGACTACGAGGAGGAGCCGGCGGACGCGGAGGTTGATGATGCAGCGTCGGAGCGCGGCGGTGCAGCAGGTGTAGCAGACAACGCGGAGGACTCCAACGACGATGCAGCTGGGCTGGAGATCCGGTGGAATGATCCGTCGAAGGAGGCACCACAGGTGCCGAAGCGCGCACTCCCGGCAGAATTCGCGTCGGGTGTCGGAGAAAAATACTCCGGGCGCGCCGCCCGTCCGGTTGATGGTTCACCGGAGCGGGAGGGATCCTCGGGGAACCGTCCGGTCGATGATTCACTGGAGCGGGCTGAGTCGGAAGGATCGCAGCAAAGCGACAAGACGCCGCCAAGATTGCCGCGCCGCAGCGGAAGGCAGCGGAGAGTGAGGAAGCGTTTCGACGCAGGCATCGGTCGATGGATTGACATGACGCGGTGCATGCTGGCAGCATCAACGCAGCCAATGACCGTGCAAGAGGCGCTTGCGCAGCCCGAGGGGAAGCAGTGGGATACCGCCATCAAGTCGGAGTTGGCGTCCATTGCAGAAACCGACACGTGGCAGCTGGTTGACAGGCCGAAAGACACCAAGGTCATCGGCTCCAAGTGGTTCTTCAAGACCAAGTTCACAAAGAAAGGTGTGGTTGACAAGTACAAGGCGCGGCTCGTGGTGAAGGGGTACGCACAGCGTAAGGACGCGCACTATGATGAGACGTTTGCCCCCGTCGCCAAGTTCAGAAGCATTCGGGCGATCCTTGTGATGGCAGCCGTGAAGGACATGGAGCTCCACCAGATGGACGTAAAGACGGCCTTCCTCAATGGCATCATCGATAAAGAAATCTACATGGAGGTGCCGGAGGGGGTGGAGGCACCGAAGGGCAAGGTGTGTAAGCTGCGGAAGTCCTTGTACGGGCTCAAACAATCGCCCCAATGTTGGTACCAATAGATGGACAGCTTCCTGGCACAACTCGGCTTCAAGCGCTGTGAGGCGGATCACAGTGTGTACGTGCGATGCAGCAAGGAGCTCCATTAGATCGTCGCACTCTACGTGGACGATCTGATCTTGCGCTCCTCAGACCTACCAAGCCTACAGCAACTGAAAGAGCAGCTGAGGAGCAGGTTCCAGATGTTGGACATGGGGGAGCTGGAGTTCTTCCTCGGGGTGAGCATACGCGCAACCGGAGGGCGCGCACACTTGAGCTGGGGTAGGCCGAATACGTGCCCGAGGTGCTGAAGCGGTACGGCATGGAGGACTGTAAACCAGTGTGTAGTCCTGTCTCCACGACCTGTGAACTAAGTGCGGCAATGGCGCTCCAAACAAAAGAAGAGCGGGAGGATATGGCAGGGGTGCCATACCAATCGGCGGTGGACAGCCTCATGTACGCCATGGTGGCGACTCGACTGGACCTGGCCTGCGAGGTGGGCCAAGTGAGCAGTTACGTGGCCGATCCAGGGCCACTACACTGGGAGGCGGTCAAGCGCATCCTCCGCTACCTGCAGGCGACGCGGCACGCGCGCTTGAGGTTCGACAGCAAGGGGAGGGCGGACTCCTTGTGTCTGGTCTGCTACACAGATGTAGACTACGCTGGAGATGTGGACAAGTGGAAGTCCACATCCAGATGCATGTTCTTCCTCGCTGGTGCAACGGTCTCGTGGTACAGCAGGAAGCAGGACTGCGTTGCCACCTCCACAATGGAAGCAGAGTACATCGCGCTGGCCGAGGCGGTCAAGGAGGCGGTGTGGCTCCGCAGGTTGCTGGGGGAGCTGGGCGTGCCGCAGTTGGAGCCTATGTTGGTGCAAGAGGACAACACCGGCTCCATCTCGCTGACCAACAACCCGACGCAGCACAGGAGGACGAAGCACATCGATGTGTGCTATCACTATGCACGGGACATGGTCGAGAAGGGGCAGGTGGTGCTGCAGCACTGCATCATGCACAACATGCTTGCGGATTGCTTGACCAAAGCGCAACCCACGGACCTGCACGCGATGAGCATGGCCGGACTTGGGATTACCAGCTATGATGGGCTGGAGGGCGCAGGGGAAGATGAGTAAAAGCAAGCAGGAGCAGCGGGCATGGCAGGTGCAAGGGGGAGAATGTTGAAAAATTGCCCATGCGCCGGGAGGCGTTGACGAGTTGCCAGAAAGTGGAAAATCCGCGCCGGCGGATCTGGCGACTTGAGGATTGCTCGGATCCTAAAATGGAGGATTGCCCCATAAAGTTGACGAGTCGCTGAATCCGGTGGAAGTTGTTTCGCTGGAATCGGACAAGTATCAAGGGAGATATGGCCTTCCAAAGTTGGGGTATGCGCAGCGGCTCTGGGAGCCGGCTGCAACCCGAAATCCGGTCGATAATCGACCGGACCGAGTAACAAAAATGCCATCTGGAGAAATTGCTCCGATAGGCCTGCCGAGGCGTCCGGTGGATGATCCGCCTGATCAGGTGGATCATCCACCGGATCCAGTAGTGCAGGTTTTTACTGAGGGACTTAGCAAAATCATGGCTCGGCGTCCGAAACCGGTGGATGATCCGTCTGTGCAGGATTGTGTTTTATCATGTCTGTCACCAATTCTGTGTTGATATGTGCAAGTCACCGGTGAAGTAGGTCTGTGTGTTTTGCATCAGTGGTAGTGAGGATGTGCGCCTGTGGTCTGTGGGAGTGTGTGTGCAAAAGTGGGAAGAGAGTGAGACGATAGAGCATGTCCGCATGCAAGGGATCGTCGGCCAACAGTGCACCAGCATCATTAAACAACATGCATCGTTGCTTCTGCGTGAGAGTGGACATGCTTGCTTGGCGTTCTAGCTGACCCACTGACAATAGATTTACTTTCAACTTTGGCACATGCAAGACCCCGGTCAGCCACAGTACCCCACCAGGTGCTTGCATGGCCACTGTTCCCACACCCTACACTGTCAACACCTCTCCAGATTCCGTTTTCACACCCTCCACATCATGCGTAGCATATAATGACACAAAAAATTGCCGATGCGGTGACATATGATGTGAGGCAGCGGTGTCAAACAGCCATTCATGCATAGGCAGTGCGTGTGAGGTGATGACATGAGTGTGCGCCCGTTTCTGACCTGGCGACTGTGGCATGGCTGTTGGCTCTGGAGGCTACAGCTCCATGGGTGCTGTCCACCCCGTCGCAGGCTGACCTGTTGTCGGCTGCTGGGACTCGGCCATGTCTGCGTAGACACGTTGTGCCCACGCTGGTGCAGGGACTGGAACGGCCGTGTTGGGGGGAATGTAGTAGGGACCCTGGTAGATAGGAGCTGGCCCCTGGTAATGCTTCAACGTCACTGGTGGCTGCCATGGCGGCGGTGCATAGGTCACTCCGCCAAGGGGTGCAGGGGCCCAAGGAGCTGTGGTCGGTGGAGTCGACCATGCTGGTGGCTGCAAATGATGTCCGTGCTGAGGGCGCAGCATCGGTGCGGGAAAATGCTGCTGCTGCTGCTGCTGGTGGTATGCTAGAGTCATGACGCGTTGGAGGTCTGGGCATGCACGCCAGAAGTGGCCATGCTTGCGACAGTAGTTGCAAGTGCGTCCCCCGCCGCCACCCCGGCCACGACCTCGTCCTCCACTTGGCTGGGTACCTGTTCCTCCGTTGCTCCAACCCCTTCCGCCTCTGCCACCTGCCTGACCAGGTCCGGTGGAGGCGGCTGGTGAGGACTGATGCACAAAGGCGGTTGGTGCTGGGCTGTTGGCCTCTCTCGCCTCTCCCCGAAGGATGTCCTCATAGTGTCGCAGCTCTTCAAATACCTCAGCAAGATCGGTGTTCTCGATGTCTGTCACGCGGAGGCGTCGCAGGAGACCTCGGCGAAACTCCCTGTAAGGCTTGCCCAGATGCAGTAGCACGGGGTCCAACCACCCGAACACGGAGCAGGATGCTCCAAGTCCAAGAATGCATCGGCGCAAATCCATTGCCGCATCCCAATACTCTGCTATCGGCGCTCCTGGCTTTGGGTACAGTCCGCAAAGCCGATCACGCAGTGAGATTACCAGGGCCATCCCTCGTTCCTCATGACGAGTAGCGAGATGCTGCCAGGCTTCGTGTGGGCGTGGGGCACCACTGCAAGGATCAGAGGGGTCCTCCCCTTTGCCACCAAAACAAAAATGGCGGATGGCATAGGATTGGTCGTCGGGCAGCGCCCGAACTAGCGCATTGAAGGTGCGCAGAAGCACTCGATCCTCTATTGCGTCGGTGGGCGGGGACAGGTACAACTCCTCCAGCCCATGTTCCACCGCCCACGCAAGGAAAACATCCTTCCACGTGAGGAAATCTCTTGTTCCCAAGGAGGGCGGCGTTAGATCCTTGTGGGACAGGAATTTGGTGAGGTCGTCCCCCGTCACTGTGGTAGCACCAGCTCCTCCGCTGCCGCCTGCGCCGGCGCCGCCACCAATCGGGTTTCCACTACTTGCTCCTGCGCCGGACCCTACCGGCGCTGATCCTGCTTGACTCATCACTCCAGCAGGTCGAGAACGTCCTAGGAAGGCGGTGTGAGCCCTAAGGTCCCTCCTTGCGGCCGAACAAAACTCCGGCAGCAATCTGCCGGGCCCACTTTGGGCCCAGTTTTCTGTCGCGAGCCCTTAGCTCGTAGGAGAACGCCTTGTCTCCCTCTGTGAGGGTCGTTCAGGTCTTCTGGGACCTGCAATGTCCAACTGTGGTGCTAGGGACCCCGCCGTCACCTTTGGAGGGGTCGGACGGCGCTTGGGCTCTCCCTTGCCTCGCCTCTCCCACCTATGTGGGCTTCCCCCTGCCTTCTGCCGCCCCTCCTGTCTGCACGCGGCCTAGGGGGAATGTTTCGATGTGTCCACGAAGTGTGTGCGGCTTGGTTTGGCGGCGGCCGCGCGGATCTAATTCCGCACTTCACTCGGCCGCCACACTTTTGGCTCGGAGCCACTACTATGCGTTGCTTTCAGGCCCCGAACATTGCTCTGATACCATGTGAGGACTGCTGCGGTCCTAATGCAACTTGTTTTATGTCATTTGGTCAAGAGATGAGGGAGTTAGAGCCAGTTTTGCAGCAGCCATGGCTGATTCGCGTCAGAAAAACCTAAGTGCCGAGCTGCAACACACAACAGCTCAAGCGGGTAAGTCTCGCTAGTCAAGGCTCACCCGTCGGCTGGTGAGCAGGGCTCACCGGCCACGCATGCTCGATCGAGGGCAAAAGACCCTCGAGGTCCTCAAACTGCACACCATGTCAAGCGTACACGAGCCTGGACAGTGCCACTAACTAAACTAAGACTAAACTAGGTTCCCAAAGCCTATGTGCAGTATTGACCACAAGTCACACTGCCGGACACAAGTAGGTCTCGGAAGGCAAACAACTAAGGACTAATCCAAAGGAGATGGAGCTGATGCAAGGCTGCCAGAGGGGGGGAGACGAGCGATGGCGAGTCGCCTGATACATTGCATCGGGGATACAGCTTGGCATGGGAGCTCAGTGTGCGTCACCTCCACTCTCTTGGTCATCATGCCCTGCGCACTTAGGTCCACATAGGAGGGAAAAATATATACAGACGGATTAACAAAAAATCCTCAGCCCATGGCAATGGGTAGCGGTTTTTCACTGTGATGTTGAGCGCCTGGTGGTCCACACACATCTGTAGCTCTTTTGACTTCGTCTTGACAAACAGCACCGGTGCGGAATATGGATACACCGATGGCAGGAAGAAGTCCTGGTCCACCAACTCCCCAAAGTGCTTCTTGAGCTCCACAAGCTCCGCTTTTCTCATGCCATTGTAAGACTGCATCATTGGTGACAATCTTGGCACCACCTCAATCTTGCGTTCAATGTCGTGTCACGAAGGCAGCCCTTCTAACATCTCCTCCAGAAAAACATCTCCAAACTCCTTGAGCACCTCCTTAACACCGTGAGGCAATGCTGGAGCTCCCTCGCCTTCCGCTAGCTGCCCCTTCACTGATTCAATTTCTGCAATCTGCTGCTCTGCTGCTTGTTGTGGATGCACCCAAGCCAAGTAGACCTTGTCATTCTATGCTTGGACCATTTTAACTACTGCAATTTGATAACACACATGTGCTCTCCCACTTCTGCTACATCTGACTCTTTCTCCAGACCCTACCACAATGGCAAAGTGAGACTCTTCTCGCTCACCTTTACGGTCATCTGGTTGCACCGCCTATCCACCTTCAGATTCCAGGCGTGCAACAAATCCAGTTTGATCAAACAGTCATAGCCATCAATAAGGACATCATGGAACTCAGTTTCACACACCCAATCACCCATATAGACCTTGTGCTCAACAAGAGGCCTGCTGCACACCACCACCATAAACACCTGCCGCACCTTTGTTGACGTCCCCAACAGCCGTGCAAGCTTCAACCTTGTCCCTAACCTTTCATTGAAGAAGGTATGGCTCGTGTTGCCGTCTAGCATAATGTGTAGCTTCTTTGGACCCTTGAAGCTTCCGTCCAGAATCTCAAGAACCAGCTCCATGATGATTTCTGGAAGCTCTTTGGTCTCACCTTCATTCCGTAGTAACATTTGAGGTAGCTCCTTAATCGGCGAAAGGTTTTCAGGACTGATTTATTCCCTTATGGATACTTGCAACAGTAGGTCGTTCCCTCCTCATTACTGCTGTCCGTTTCCTTGCAATGCCTTGCACTTGGGGAAATCCCGCTTGCCATGGCCCTCCTTGCCACAAGCCCAACACTTGCTTCTTGGCTCCTGCCGCCCACCGACGTCCCACTGTCTTGCTTGGATTGCATCCACCTCCATGGGCACTGCCTCCTCGACGGATGCTCCACCATTGGTTTCGTAGTGTAGCTGCTTTTCCCGTGCATTGTTTCTTACTGTGGTGATGAGCTCCACTGCCAAAACCAGCTCCGCGAAGGCCCGCAACCCAAGCACCACGAGTTCACGTTATATGTCCGGCTTCAGGCCGTCATGGTACTGGTCGTACGCATCTGCATCCGAGGGGTCATTGATCTGTGCCGCCAAAGCCATGAAGCATGTGGTGTATTCCTCGACCAATCTTCCTTGCTCGACGTGTTTGATTTTATCACGTGCGACTCGGCTACCATTGAGGAGGTCAAAATGCACCTGAAGCATCATCTCTAGCTACCACGTCTCTGGCTTCTCCATCAGCGCCCCTGCACCAAGCCCCACTTCCTGTCGCAGCGGTAGACTCAGCAATAGCTGAAGCCGTTGCTCGGCCCACAGCCCATTCGGTAACCCAACGACGTGCCACTGGCACAATGCCGACCACCATTGCAATGACAGTCCGAGGAGGAGCGCAGGTGCATCCTCTCCCATGAAAATGCAAGCACTCGAGTGTCTGCATGATGTACCAGCGTCCAGGCTTTGCCTGCAGGGGTGAGGACGGCTGCAGCATTGGACGTTTGCAGCAGTGGATGTGCAGAATGAGCTGACTGTGTCCGAAGTGGCGTCAGCTGTGGTGGAGGTAGCAGCTGATGATGCAGCAGCCACCTGAATAGTAGTGTTAGCTGCAGCAGCTGCCAAGAGGGAGTGAGAAGTGGTCGCTTCAGAGTAAGCCGCGGTTGCCCGCCCGACTGCCGTGCCAGTGGGATCCCTGCTGGCTCGGGCAGTGACGGAGAGTGTGGAAGCTACGCCTGCTGCTGTGTCTAGCACTGCTCCGGTGAAACCAAGGGTTTCGACGTTGGCAGGAAGAAGAAGAGCACGTCCTGGTTGCTCTCGTTCACTAGTTTTTCTGACTGGAGACGTGTCAGAGGTGCTATCGGGCAGTGGCTGTGGCACAGGAGGCTACATCCCTAGAGGGGAATCAGGGAGACACTCAGTAGTGTACAAAAAACACGTGCCCTCATGATCTCTCACCTCCTCGAGCTAAGGGATTTCATCGCACCAGTACTCATTCAACAGCATGTGCACCCAAAGAGGAACATTGTCATCCAGCCAGTCTGTTCATGTGGCTGGTAGTCACCCACATGAACAGACCTCCTCATGGTCACAAGTGTTGGCGAAGGAGGCTGATGCAGCTGGCAACCTGACCATGAAAGCACAGCAGAAAAACCGTGTGTGATGGGAGAATACTCCCGCCACTACTGCTGTGGATGCTGTGTCAAGAGTGACACGATCGGCCGGGATGAGGGGCAGTGTGAGATCAAGAGAGCACTGGGCGTGGTGGTCAACGCAGCCTTCTATTGCTCCTGCATTTGCAGCGGCTCTTATGCGACTGTGTAGAGACCGTTGAAAACACTGCTGTTGCCACTGTTGTGGCTGCAAGTAGCGGCCGCCAATCCCACCAATGGGGTTGCGGATGCTACTGTCGCGACTACATGTTAAGGGTCACCGATTCTTCTGACTAGATTACAAATATTTCTGTGATCAGAAGCGAAGGATGCACCCAGTTGCAGCTGTAGATAGAAGCTGTCAGTGTTGCGGCTGCGGCTGCAGTTGCAAGCAAAGGCTGATGCTGCTTGTGTTACAGTCACTAATATTCCCTAGGGTTGCTGTAACGAACCATTCACCCCGAGAGCAGGGTTTTTATAAGATACCCTGACAGGCTGAGAGAGCTGGCAACAAGAGCAGATGCTAGTGCCAAAAGAGACACGGTGCAAGAGGCAACGTGCACTAACAGCTTGTGCACAGCACAAGCTGTCAGTGTCCCTGATGCAGCGGTTGAAAGAGGCAGCTGCGGCACCATGATAAGGGGCCCAAGACCGGTCCTGGATTGAAGAGGTATGAAAAGTGGGAGGTGTTTCCCCTCCGTGCTTTGATACCAGTAGTAATTATCCTAAGCACATAGAAGCATGGAATGTGGAGAGAGAGGAGCATGGGGAGATCCCCACGTGTGACACGCCATGGCTCAAAGCTCATGGTACTTGGCATGATTTGAAAAGCTAGTACAGGTGACCACAAGGTGAGCAATATAAGGGCAAGGCTAATGACTGTGACTCTCATTTGTGTATGATGCAGGCCAAGGTCACACCGCCACCCGGGGGTCGAGCCAGGCCTCTCGGTACATCGAGAAAAATGTGACTCCCCCAAAAAACCACATGCAAATTTGGAGATAACCCAGGCATCCTAAAGTGTCAATGAGCTAGAGCTCCCCACGAGCAAAACCAAATGTGAGAAGTTATGAGAGCTTAGATATGTGGCCATGGGCCACAGATTGAGGTTGTGCTGCTGCTGGGAAAATGCACAAGCTTCACCACCGGTGAAGCTTGCTCACATCTTGCGGGGCAGAGCTCCACCACAGTTACACCACTTAGTCTTCTGTACAAGTATGAGACATGAGCATGTGGGGCAAGACAAGAGGGCGTTACAGGTGTGATGGGCCACCAAGTAGACCTCAAATTCTATGTTTTTTTTGGTGAGAAAGGCATCATGAGGAGAAGCAAATTCATGTGTTTTTTCCTTCATGAAATCACAGCTGTAAGGCTCAGAAAGTTACGCATGCTGCTTTAATCTTGCCGTATTCTTGTGGTCGCCTCCCCATGTTTCGCTCTTTGGGAATCACAACAGAGTTTTTTTTGGCGATATGCAGTCGGCGAGTGCCCTCATACCAGGAGAATTGATGCCAGAATTTTTCACTGGAACCATTGTATCCTTTTACCACCCGGCAAATATGGCGAATCCGTTCCACTACACGTGAGCTTGTCCCTTGCATGGTGGTGTCAGGCAAGGTCATCACCTCGCCACACCTTGTCAAACACGTCTAGTTGCACCTTTTTTTTTCCCGTTGCTTACATGGCATAATCACCCATGCACTAAGCAGTTTTCTTACCCGTAACATAGACACATTTTGTGTCAAGTAATGGAAACTTCTCATGCAAAACTTTTAAACATGATGTGAATGTCTTCCAACAATACGCGTGAACCAACGGTTTGAAAAATCCTCTAAATTATTAGACCATCGATTTGAGAAGATGGTACAGAGAACCAAGAAGCCAAAGGAAGGACTGCTTCTCTGAAACTCCTGGGAGAACCTCCTCCCAGTGAGTCTGGGTGCATATTCAGACTGCCCGTTGTACCCCTCTTCTGGCTTTCTTGGTCAAAGGATTAAAAGTTGTACGGAGTGTTGTGCGTAACACATTCTAGCAATGTACCGTTCTCCCGGACAGCCCATCCTTGCTTGTCATGAACGCATGCACACAGATGGCCTTTGCAAGCTGCCACATAAATGCACCCGCTCCATGGCACACTGCAGGTAGGACATCTTGTCCTTGACGAGACTGCATTCTTGCATGCCTCCGGGACGCTTGGAGGAGTCAGTGGTGTTGAAGAAAGCTGTGTGGTGGCATTGGAAGGAGATGGTGGTGAAATCTGATGCAATGAAGTCTTTCCAGAAGGCATCGTGTGATTAGGATCTGGTCTAGGAAGTGATGGCAGTGGGGGAGACGGTGCAGACATGGATGTTAGCGATGATTGCGGTAACATTTGTGACAATGATGATAGAGATGGCGGCTGCAATAGATGCGGTGGAGGCAAGATATAGGGTGGTTGTCGTGAGAGCAAGGGGGGCAGTCTTCCTGGCAGCAATCGAGTTTGTGGTGGTGGTCGCCGCGGCGATGGTAAAGGTGCTCGTGGAAGAAAGGTTGGCCTTGGTTTCAATTGTAGCGGTGGTGATTGTGGAGGAGGCGATGACGGAGAGGATTGCGGTGGTGAGTGTGCTGGTGGAGGAGGAAGCTGAGGGAGCCCATGCACCAGCTCTAGAGGTAATGATGGTGGTGATGATGGTGGTGATGATGGTGGCGATGGTGGTGGTGATGATGGTGGTAATGATGGTGGTGATGATGGACTTGGTGGTGATGGCGGTGGGGGCGATGGCAGTTGTGATGGCGGTGGCGATGGCAATGATTGCAGTGGTAACGGTGGAGGCAATGGTGGTGGCAGCGGATGACGGGGTGAAGGTGGAGGAGGCTCGGTTGTGGAAGAAGCTGGTGGAGGAGGTGGTAATGGTGGATAGGGAGGCAGGCTTGGTGGAGGAAAGGAAGGAGACATTGGTGGTGGAGGTGATGGAGAGGAGGTAGGAAGCGATGGAGGAGAAGGTCGTGGCTGGTGTGGGAGATGTGGCTGTGGAGATGGATGAGAGGTTGTCTTTCGGGTGGGTGCAGGAGGAGGAAATGAAGGTGCCCGAAGGGAGGGACGTGGTGATGGGAATGAACGAGGTGATTGTGGAGGCGAGGGAGAAGTCTGTGTGAAAAAGGGAGGAGAAGTAAGTGGCTGGAGAGGAGGACGTGTCAGCGTAGGGGGAGGAAGCAATGAAGGAGGAACTGAAGGAGAGGGAGATGGGAAAGATGAGGGTCGCTGTGGCAGAGAGGGAAGAAGGGATGGTGGAGAAAAGGGAGGAAGAGAAGGGGGTGGTGGTGGAGATGGAGGGGAGGGGGGAAGGGGTGGTGGAGGAGAGGGAGGAGTCAATGGAGGTGGTAGAGGGGGAGGAAGTGATGGAGGAGAGGGAAGAGATGATGGCGGGAGTGAGGGAGGAGGGGATGGTGGAGGAGAGGGGGGAGGACGAGGGGGAGGCCGTGGTGGTGGATACGGCGGAGGACTTGGTGGAGGAGATGGCGGTGGAGACGGTGGAGGAGAGGGAGGAGGGGATGGTGGAGGAGAGGGGGGAGGACGAGGGGGAGGCCGTGGTGGTGGATACGGCGGAGGACTTGGTGGAGGAGATGGCGGTGGAGACGGTGGAGGAGAGGGAGGAGGGGATGGTGGAGGAGAGGGGGGAGGACGAGGGGGAGGCCGTGGTGGTGGATACGGCGGAGGACTTGGTGGAGGAGATGGCGGTGGAGACGGTGGAGGAGAGGGAGGAGGGGATGGTGGAGGAGAGGGGGGAGGACGAGGGGGAGGCCGTGGTGGTGGATACGGCGGAGGACTTGGTGGAGGAGATGGCGGTGGAGACGGTGGAGGAGAGGGAGGAGGGGATGGTGGAGGAGAGGGGGGAGGACGAGGGGGAGGCCGTGGTGGTGGATACGGCGGAGGACTTGGTGGAGGAGATGGCGGTGGAGACGGTGGAGGAGAGGGAGGAGGGGATGGTGGAGGAGAGGGGGGAGGACGAGGGGGAGGCCGTGGTGGTGGATACGGCGGAGGACTTGGTGGAGGAGATGGCGGTGGAGACGGTGGAGGAGAGGGAGGAGGAGAAGGTGGAGACGGAGGGGGAGGCTGTGGCGGTGGAGAGGGTGGAGGTTCTGGCGGAGGGTAGGGAGGAGGTGACGGTGGAGGAGAGGGAGGAGGAGATGGTGGTGATGGCGGTGAAGGAGGAGGGGACGGCGGAGGGGCCGATACGGTGCGCCCCAACGCATGGGGCAGTGCAATTGCCCCACCGAGTGTGCACACACCATCAAAGATCACCCCGCAGAAGCAATAATCTGGGCTGAAGAAGAAGAAGTACATGTATTCCTGACTTAGACATCGGGCTCGGCACTCGTCCATCGATGTGGCGGACCCCCGTGGCTGCCCGATGCGGCTCGGTTCGTTGAGCCTGTACCCCTTGCAGGCCAGGCTGGTGGGACAGTTGTTGCTGTCCAGCTCACACTGTGGCAGCTGCTGCAGTGCCGTTGTGTCCTGGTTTTGCGCCAGAACGAAAACCTTATCATGAAGGAGCAGGAGGGTGAGAAGGAGGTGGCAAAGAGAGAGGAGGGGGACATACTGAAAGAGCGAAGTGGTGCATCGAGCTTTTCCTCGTCCTCGTCGTCGCTGCTGTCGTCGTGGTGGAGGACGATGCGTCTCAGTCAGCTTGTGCAGAACCTTAGCCGAAGTCTGAAGCACCAATTGCTTTGTCATTTTGCTGTGCATGGCTGCGCGGCAACTATGTGCAGAACTTGAGTCTGAGCCCATGGTCCGATCGCACCTTACCAGACAGGATCAAGCTATCTCTGTACCAACAGCATCACAAAGAAGCCACTTACCCTCAAAAAATTGTGCAGCTTTTCCTGCTGCTGGTGGTGCTACTGTTCGTGCTCCCAAATCTTCCTGCCACCAGGAACCCCACCGCCACCGCTCCCGCCGCCACTACCCACGACTAAGTGGCACAAGTCACCAGTGCTCCCAACACCGCCACTACCGCTGCTGCCACTGCTAATGATGCCGCTGCTGCCAAAGATTTGTGGCTGCAGCCGCAAAACGTTCCAGCCTGCTGCTCTGTTCTGGAGCAAAACAGCTGCGGCTAGGGTTCACACCCCGCTGCATACATCAAAGCCCAGCCACGTCGCCACTGAGCCACTCACATGAGGTAGAGCTGCTACCGCTGCGCCCAAGCAACACACTCGCCCTGGCCTCCCCGTCACGGGGCCAGGAGTCTCACACCCTGCCCCTCTCCCCCACACTTTCCCTGAGCCTGTCTTTGACTCTGCTTCTGAGCCTGGTCCTGCATAGCACGCTTCTCATCCCCCACTAGTTCCAACCATCCACCTACTCTGTCTGCTTCTGCTAACCGTGGCTGCTTTTTCACTTTCTCTGGTCGGAGATAAAGCCACAGGCTGCAAACTCAGGTGCAGAATCACTCTTCTTTACGGAGAGAACGCGGCATGGGCCACCACCACAGCCAGCAGCTGCACAAACCGAAGCTGCTGTTGCTGCTGCCGCCACCGTCGTCACTGCCCTTGCTGCGGAGGCGGGAGTCCAAACTTGTTGCTACCTCCACAGCAGACTGCTTCCGCCCGTCTTCTCCACAATTCCGAGCCCGTGGTTGCAGCTGTAGTCACCGCCACTCCCAAGGGCGTTGATACTGCTCCAGCTTCTGCCGCAGTGGCATTGCCGGAAGAGCTATTCGCTAAATCCCTGATTCTGCGTTGACCCACAGCCCGCGGCCAGCAATCCCGTCACAGGCTTCAGACCTGAACCTGCGCCAGAACAACAACACCTGCTCACATTATCCTGCTGCTGACTCCGGTGCTGCTGTTGCTTCTGCTCCTCCTCCTCCTCTTGCTGCTGCTGCTGCTGCTGCTGCTGCTGCTGCTGCTGCTGCTGCTAGTGCTGCTGATACTGCTGCGGCTGCTGGTGCTGCTGTTGCGATTGCTGCTGCTGATGCTGCTAGGGCTTTTAGTGTTGCTACTGGTACTGATGATGACGGTGACTAGGACGGTGATGGTGACGGTGACGGTGACGGTGACGGTGACGGTGACGGTGAAGGTGAACGTGACGGTACTGCGGTGACGACGACGACGACGACGCGAAGACGACGACGAAGACGACGACGACGACGACAGCGATGACGACGAGGGCGGCGGTGGCGGCGGCGCCGGCGACGGCGGCGGCAACAACGACGAAGACTGCGACGATCACGATGATGATGCAGCTCCTGCCGCGACTGCTACTTGTGCAGCTGTTGCTCTAGATGATGCTGATCCTCCTGCATAAAAATGCCGTTGTTGCTCCTGCTGATGCTGCTGCTGCTGCTCGTGCTGCTACTGTTGCTGCTAGTACTGCTGCTGCTACTTCTGCTTGTTACCCCGCTGCTGCTGATGCTGCTGCTGCTGCTGCTTCTGCTGCTGCTGCTGCAAGTGCTGCTGCTGCTGCTGCTGCTGCTGCTTTCGCTGCTATGGTTTCGATCGGGACATTTTAACGTGAGGGAGAGTTGGCAGGGTACTCACCAGCTAAAGGTAGTTACAGATCGGTGTCATTGCGGCGTTAGATCTCCAACTGCGCTGGTCGACAGGAGGGTCGCTAGGTCTTTATTCTCGATCAGTAATGCGCGACTCCGAGTCATATGCGGCTGGATAGGCCAGATGGTCGGCAAACTCTCTTCGACGGAAGAGTCGTAAGACCTAGGTTGGCGAGGCAATGATTGACCGATTCCTCAACAAACCCACGACGATATCAACCTTGCATAAGAACGTGTTTTCATTTCCTAACATGTACGAATACGAGTTGAGGCCCAAGTCCAATCAACTGCTGATCAGCTCCCATCCCGCCCGCGCCCATCAGACAGCGCACCGACAACAAACAGGCGCGCGACTCCTACCGCGAAAGCCGTGTCCAAAAATCTGCGAATCTAAGTACGATCCTGTCTACCTTTGGAGTGGAAGTCACGCTGTAAACCTGCTGTGTGACGCACACTGTCACATGTGGCTCTGTGCCACCGTCCATTCCCCGTGGAGGGGTAGCGACGATAAACATAATAATCTATCTATCTATCTGTGTGACGCGCTGGCATGACCAGGCGCTGCCCCAGCAAACCCTCCACAAACAACCGATTGTTGCGATTGGCTGTCTGTACATTGGGTCGATGATCTAAGATACCGTCTGGTCATGTCCCAATGACCAAAAGAGAAAAATCTTTCGGTCACAACATCATGTCATATTTCACTCCTCAACAGAGCAAGGGCAAGGCGCGGATTGAATGAAGGACACAAGTTCCGAGGAAGGGAAAATGAATATCCGAGGCTGGATCCAGGCCGTTGTCCTACTCGTCAGGGCCTGAAAAAAGTCGTGCTGGAGAGTGTTGTTTCATCGGGTAGGCCACTATGCCCATAACTTCATTAGTCCTGTCACTTGCTACCGGAAAGTAATTGCAATCATCCAGTTCATCTATGTCCCAACTTTGAATTGTTTCCTTATTGGGTGAAGCTTATTGGGGCGTAACCAGCCTTTGCATAAAATCTTTTTAGTGCATCGAGAAAGTGAACGCGGTCGAGAAGGGCCCTAATTGAAGTAGCAGGACGGCAGCCACAGGGCGCGGCTGTCGGCGGGCGGATAGCTGCTATTCACGCCCATCCACCCGCGTCCGATTTTGAGATGCGAGTGGATGGGCATGAGTAGGAGCTATTTGCCAGTCACCCCAGACAGTAGTCCAAGGAGTAAATTGACTTCGGGACCAGTCATTAAGGGGCTAAGGCTTTTCAAGGTCTCTAATTTGGGAACTGGGCCCGTGAGCTATTTGCAATGTCCTCCACTAAGCAGATGAAAAATTCTCATTGGTCAGTAAAAAACGATGCCCATTGGCAAAGCAAAGAAAACTTTTTTCCTCACTATATGCCTGGAAATTCATAACAAATCACATGAATTCTAGCCCTATGCTCTCACCTACCGCAAGGGAGAAGAGCATGCACACTAAGGCACGGTGTTAATAGATCGCTGTGAAAATCAGTCAACCACAACAGTCACCAACCAGTATGACTCCAGAAGCTAAATTTTCTCTTTTGCAATAATCCAGCTTAAATGGTCTAAACCGAGTGCACTCGAGAGGGTTTTCGCCCTATTGAATAAGAACGGATGGCAAAAACAGTTTACCAACAAGGATCCTTTATTTTTCACAACAATTTCCATTTCCGGAAAAGAAAACTATCAATTTTTAAATTCCAATTCAAGATTAAACTTCTAAATAAATAACCATCAAAACAAAAAAACTAAAGAAATGTGTGCTGCTAGAAGAACATGACACAGTCCATCACGAAGACAGTGCAAAACAATTTTCAAATGTTATTCCCCTCGCCTTAAATACAACTTGTGAACTCCATAAATTGATACAAAAAATAGATACAAAACAATTGGAGGTTGTTCCTCACCTTCTCGTCTATGTTTCTTATGACTTCTCATTAAGTTATTGTATAGATTGCCGTGCAACGTGTGCTTTAAACCTCTATATTAAATAAAAGTATAAAAATCATGCCGATATTCATTCATTTTTTTCCATGCCTTCATTAAACACCTATTCCCTCCCCCATCCCCCTTCAAAATTCCTATCGAAACTGTTTATCATTACAAACCCTCAACATTAGTGACCAAGAACACTTGCCAATGGACCTTGCTAAACTTTGGTGTCCTAAAAATGGTAAACAAAATCTATAAACCCCTAACATGTGTTGAGTGGTGCGATAACTGCGCAAGTGACAAGCTCCGAGTGAGCGCAGACGGCACGGTAGTCAGAGCACCGTTCTGAAAGTTACAGATTTTACGTTGAGTTCTCGGGTTCACTACCTACTGGGAATATTCACCGGTACAGGCCAGTTAAATCCTGGGGACCAGCCCTGAAGGCTCCTAAAGGGCCTGGTGTGTAATATAGCGTACTGGCATGCGCAAGGGGGTTGCGCATGCCCCTAGCTAGCTCTAGGAAGGAGGGGAGCTACTCGCTGCACAACATTGCGCAGCTACCATGGTCAAGGAGTGTTGCAGCTGACTGTGCAGGCGGCATGCACCCTGAACATGATGTCTGCACTGCATCACCAGCCTCATGCATGAACCCTGGGCCCCTTCTATCAGCATGGGCCAATCTCGTACAAGCTTCAGGAGGCTCCTGATCAACGGATCTGAAGCAACAGCATGGCAGGATCAACGATCAGCACAGGTTGGCCTGAAGGGCAAGCAACCTCCTGAGGAAGCTACACTTGAACACCTACCGAAGCTTCCTCAAGGAGGAAGCTTCCTCCTGATCCTGTTCAGGTGCTAGTAACAAGATGTGAACTACAGGACGCTTCTCCTGAAGGAAGTTTCCCCTTTTCAGGGCACAAGGGGCAGCAGACCTGAACCACCTGAAGGAAGCTTCTCCTTCAGGTGGTCAACTTGCCAGAACCACAGGTATAAAAGGGGAAGCTCCTCTCAGTCCAAACTTATCTCAACATCTCAGCTTTCTGCAAGCACTCAGCTTTGCTCAAGCCTCTGACTCTGGAGCCCTGACCAAGACTCTGCTGGAGATCCCTCCAAGGCCCCTATAAGCCTGGCAAGGCCTGCCAGCCTGGGTGGAGGCTACCCTGGAGGCCAGTCAACCT
>SZWC01004796.1:60111-71110 GCA_023375785.1 Penium margaritaceum | reverse complement strand
TGTTGAATATGTTTGCCCCTTGTTCAGTATTGTACGACGGATCAGGAATGCTCTGCCCCTTGTGGAGGTATGACCCCTGGATTTGTTGTAGGGTGACTCAACTATGCTCTGTCTCATGTGAGATATGACCTGTGAGTACACCATGTAGGTGAGTGGTTAACTTGGCCATTTTGTTGATTTGGCCAAGTGAGAGGTCATGAGCTCGATCCTGGCTCCATGCACATCTTGGTTGTTTTAGAAGCTTCCAAGAAAGAAAGTCCATTGCTTCTGGGAAGCAACACGGCTGATCAGTCACCTTGGCACAAGGATGCTTATGTGTCAAGCCCACAGCGCAAGTCTCTTGGTGATGTGGCAGGGTCAAGCCACTTCTTAGGAATGTGCTTTTGAGTTCTAGGACTGGACAGACAGCTATAAAAGGACTTGTCTTGCATGCTGATCAATCAACCCTTGCTTGATGCTCTCTTGCGTATTGACGACTTGAGCTCTTCTTGAGATGTAATGCTAAGGCGTTAGTACTCTTGAAGGTGAAGTGTATGCCTGATTAAGTTTAGGGTGCACGACACATACCTGCAAAGGAAGAAGGTGTAAAAACCTTTGTGAGCTTTTTTGGTTTCGCGGCTTCTCTGCCGGAGGTGGTTAGCTCAGTAGCTAACAGTACGGAGCCGAAGCATCGGCGGATTCCCCAAGTGTGTGGCTCTTCCCATGCAAAAGGGCCTACTCCAGCAGGTTCCCTAGCAGCAGATTCGCCCTTTTCAAGTCGTCGCGGCTTTTGTGGACCACGAGATGGTGCGGGGCGCTTTGCAAAAGCAACTCCAAAAGACATTACCACAGAACAACAGAACTTTTTCAGCGGCCTCCAGCTTATTAGAACAGCCACAGCAGCACCGCAGCAGTTTGCCTCAGCTGACAGAAAGATGCAGTTCAAAAGCCAGCTTCAGATTTTACTTTCAGCTGGAGGATCTGCCGGCAAAGCAGAATCCCTCACTGTTGCAACTGGTCCTGCCGCAACTGTATAAACCTGCATCGGCATTAAAAATGGTCGAAAGCGGCCGCTCAACCTCGGAGGAAAAAGCCAAAAAAATCAAGCAGCAGAATGTCGAGCACCCGGAGCACTAGGCGCAACTTGCGCAGCTAGCGCAGCTGCCCGGTCCAAACTGCCGCGTCCAGGTCAGGGGGCTGCCGAGCAAGCAGCCGGAGCAGCTCGCGCAGCTAGCGCGGCTGCGAGGACGGAACACGCGCGAGCAGGTGGGAGTACCAAGCAAGCAACAAAAAAAGGAAAAAAAGAAAAGAAAACAACAAAGCAGCGAGCGAACGGCCATGGATGTCGCGGCCGCTCGCAAGCAAGCTGCCTCCTCGCTGTTGACGTCAGCAAGCGAGGGGGAGCGAGGTGAGGGCCCGCGTGCTCAGCGGGGCCAACGTGCAATCGCGACTTCCATCAGTTGCGGCGGCGGCGAGCAACATGGCGAATACGGCAGCAAAAATGGCAAGCAAGCGAGCGAGAAAGAGAGGGGTGGGTGCGCGAGATGCCTCCTCGATCTCGCGGCTTCGGCCCTCCCACCTTCACGATCTTGCGGCAGACACTCTCCGATTAGCAATCGGCATGGTCGATTGAACGAGAGAGCTATGGAGTTGTCGTCAGATTGCAAAAGGAAAAGGGAGGGGGCAGGAGGAGAGGATGGCTACCTCGTTGAAGGAGAGCGACGGAACAGAGCCTCCTCACCAGCGAAATTGAGTGATGCGCCCTTGATTTCGTGCAAGAACGCGCAACCGACCACCACGGACAGATTGAGCAAGAACAACGCTTTCCAGGCGACAAGCAGTGGACAGCGAGGACTCAAACGGGTTTTCCAATGGGAGAGTAACAGTAAAGCGGCTGTTACTGCTACAGACAAGCTGCTCACGACTGAAAACGGCAAGGACGACCTCCAAAACGTCCAAGACGTCTTTTGTACTGCTCTAGCGACTGGAAAGTCAACACAGAACCCAGAAACAATCTTTCTAGAAGTCTCGGCAACTCCAGAAGCAGGGGAAGGATGCAGGAAGGAGCCATGGGAACCAAACCATCATGCGCAGCCTCAGCCTCATGAAGCACCAGACGGGTTGCTTTTGCATGAAGCAAGCGAGAATTATTTGGAGTGGCCCGAACTCGACCCGGAAATTTTCTCGTATGACAGCTTGGAGGAATCACTGGCCGGAAGTCCTAAAATAGGTCAGGATGTGACTCCGGCCCCAAGACAAGAGGAAATATTTTTTTCCTCGGGTGCAGAAGCTGATATCGACAGTTTTCCAGAATTCTCACTCACCGAGGAGGATACTTGGCTCCATTTCCTGGACAAAGATTTTCGGGAGTCATTCGAGGAATTTTTCAGGAGGGCGTAGGAGTGACACGGTTCAAATCACCAGTGCACCAATCAAGGGGGAGTGTTGAGTGGTGCAATTACTGCGCTGGTGAAAAGCTCCGAGTGAGCGCAGACGGCACGACAATCGGAGCACCGTACTGAAAGTTACAGATTTTACGGTGAATTCTCGGGTTCACTACCTAGTGGGAATATTCACCGGTACAGGCCAGTTAAATCCTGGGGACCAGCCCTAAAGGCTCCTAAAGAGCCTGGTGTGTAATATAGCATACTGGCATGCGCAAGGGGGTTGCGCATGCCCCTAGCTAGCTCTAGGAAGGAGGGGAGCTACTCGCTGCGCAGCACTACGCAGCTACCATGGTCAAGGAGTGTTGCAGCTGAGTGTGCAGGCGGCATGCACCCTGAACATGATGCCTGCACTGCATCACCAGCCTCATGCATGGACCCTGGGCTCCTTCTATCAGCATGGGCCAATCTCGTACAAGCTTCAGGAGGCTCCTGATCAACGGATCTGAAGCAACAGCATGGCAGGATCAACGATCAGAAGAGGTTGGCCTGAAGGGCAAGCAACCTCCTGAGGAAGCTACACCTGAACACCTACCAAAGCTTCCTCAAGGAGGAAGCTTCCTCCTGATCCTGTTCAGGTGCTAGTAACAAGATGTGAACTACAGGAAGCTTCTCCTGAAGGAAGTTTCCCCTTTTCAGGGCACAAGGGGCAGCAGACCTGAACCACCTGGAGGAAGCTTCTCCTTTAGGTGGCCAACTTGCCAGGACCACAGGTATAAAAGGGGAAGCTCCTCTCAGTCCAAACTTATCTCAGCATCTCAGCTTTCTGCAAGCACTCAGGTCTGCTCAAGCCTCTGACTCTGGAGCCCTAACCAAGACTCTGCTGGAGATCCCTCCAAGGCCCCTATAAGCCTGGCAAGGCCTGCCAGCCTGGGTGGAGGCTACCCTGGAGGCCAGTCAACCTAGAGACTGTGCCAAGACCCTTGCCACGACGGCCTACAAGGCCTAGCAAGGCGTTGCCCCTCTGTGGGCCAGGAGCTGTGCTAGCCTAGTGTGCTTAGCTTTTCCATGTACCATAATTGTACTTTGTATCAATCAAGATTTCAGTCCAGATTCCCAACCCTTGCCCTGCTATTGTACATGCTGCACTGTTGATCACCCAAAGATCCTACCAGCAAGGGCCCTAGCCCTTGCTGCCTGTCTCACAAAATCAACAACATATTCATCTACATGTATGCTATGTTGTTCTACCTTGAGCACACCTACCTCACCCCTCCTTTGGAGGGAAATCAATTCATTGGGATGCATCTGTCTAAAAACACGATTGCATTTCATGTGCATGATGTACGTGGCCTTGATCCATGGCATTTCAAAAGCAATAATTGGTTCTTGTTGTAATCGGACTAGAGTGCTCATAGCACATGAGCATGAAGGAATTGACCGCAATATTCTTTTGCCAAATTTGGCCAACAAGGAACTTCATGGCATAATGAAGAAAATCCAACATTTGAAGGAGATTGAAGCTCCTCAAGTTAAAAGAGATGTGCAATTATAACTTGAATCTCCATCTAGAATAATCTTTTAGACCCTTGGAAATACTCTTATTGAGAATTTTTCCTTGAATCCAAGCTTCATGATGTGGCTTAAGAAAGATGTGTGGAGAATTGATGGCAAAAACATCCGAGCATGAATGCACAAGTAGCTCTAGGTTCCTTATTGGAAGAGAGAGGGCAAAAAATTCCATAACATTTGTACTATACTTATCTTTGACAAGACAATAATCAAGGTACACAAAGGCAATGCGCGAAGTGCAATGACTTGTCATTCTATACGCATGCATGTGTTTAAGCGTTAGTGATCCCCTTCCATAAGTTCGTCAATCATGCTAAGAATCATTCCTCCCTATACATTCTCAACTTTTATGGTCGAGTGTGATACAACAATATCCCACTAATGGTGAAATCAACGTTCAAGGTTCCCCTCGAGTTATTCAAAAGTTATTGTCTTCACTTCCCATTACTCCAAAGCACATTGTTGAACATTCAAAACACAATTTCAACGTTTTCCATGGGAAGGAAAGATATTATTTATGCATGCAAATGGTCATTGTCACCATAACTACTTTGCACAACTTGTTCTCTCTCTTTTACATGAAGCTAAAGACAGATACATGGACATCAGGATCAACATAGAACCTGTCCATGAAGTGTTTCCACATTGTGATGAGCTTTTCAATACTAATGATGCACTTTTCGATCATTGCTTGATGATATGGATGTAAAAGCTTACCTTGGTTATATTAAAGACATTTTGGATGTGAAATGTATTCTAATTTCGTATTGCATTCAATGTGATCAAAACACTACTTTGCTACATGGCTTTTGTCATACATTTCATGCCTTGAATTGCACTTTCTTCATGCCTTGGATGTGAGGCATCTAATAACCAACCATTTAGAAATTCACTTCAAAACATGATGAAAGAATGCAAATAAAGATGGAAATTGTATGAAAACCCAGGTCAAGTAGCTATAGTTCAACACATATGGTCATGACCAAAACCTCTTCTACAGGCTTGAAAATACTTGGTGTTGACAATGAAATCCTTGCGTGACAAACACCAGCTACTTTCCCGCAAATTCATGATGGTAACATGCAACATCTAGCTTAAAAAATAGTCCCAACCATGTAGGTAGAGATCCACGATGGCATTCAGCCATGGAGAAAAACTGCATTTGTATGAGTGTGGGATTGTATCATTAGAAGGGGGACAATGCACAAGTACAAGTTTGTGTGGGAATGTAAGAATTCACGAAGACAAAACTGTGGGAAAGAAAGCAAGAGGATGTCTCTCTATAGGAGGGTGTGGGATGGAGCAAGGACTGGTACATGAGGGGTTGAAATTGAGGGAGGGATAGAAAAGGAGGGATGGGAAGGAGAAGGTGGAAGAGAGGGAAAAAGCAGGGAAAGGGGAAGGGGGGAGAGAGGGAGAAAAGGAAGGAGAGGGATACAGGTGGAAGTGGGGAGGGAGAGAGGGAAGGAGAGAGGGAAGGAGAGAGGGATGGATTTAGGAATGACCATGGGAGGAAGGATGTAGAGAGGGAGGGAGGAGGCAAAGTGGAAGTGAAGAAGGGAGGCGCGGGGAAGGAAGGGAGTGAGTGAGGGAGGAAGGAATGAACAAATAGGGGATGGAGGAAGGGATGGTAGGACAGGAGAGGGATGGAAAGAGTGAGGGAGTAAGGGAAAGGGGAGGAAGGAAGGTAGGGAGGGAGTGCCACAGATAAGAAGATTCTTCAATGGAGAGAGGGAAACAATGGTGAGAGGTGTGGCGACAAAGGGGAGGGTGGATCATAAGGGAAAAAAGAGACAAAGGAGGGAGGGAAGCAGGGAGGGATAAGGGAGAAAAAAATGGGTGGAGGGACTACAAGAAAGAGCAGGGAAGGAGGGATTGAGGGATTGAAGGGATAGGAAGGGCGAAAGGAGGGGATAGAGAAGGAGAGGCATGGGAGGGATGGAGGGATAGGAACGGGTAGGAGAGATGTGCGAGGAAGGGAAAGGGGGTGAAGAAAGGGAGGGAGGTAGTGAGGGATAGTGGGGGAAGTGAAGAGGGAGGGAGGGATGAATAGAGGCATGGACAAGGATACGGGAAAGGAGGAATGACGAGAGGGAGGGAGAAAGAAGATAAGGAGTGATGTGTGTTGGGGTTTCAGAGCCTGCAGTGACGAAGTTACCGCGTGCTCTGATGCAGCAAGGGGGTCTTGCTGCTTTCCAGGATCTCTCTGCCCAGCAAGAAAACCTTGTACTCCAATGTGTAGAAGCGGAAGACTTGGATTGAAACTTGTAATTGAAAAAGACTATCAAGTACAAGTATGGTACAAGGAAACAGCAACAAAACACAGCTCAGTTCAATGCTCTGACACAACCTACCCCATCCGAGGGTGCAACACCTTGCTCGGCCGTCAAGGCTGTCGTTGCAAGGGTCTCAACAAGGTCACCATAATTTTAGGAGAAATGGCCTCTAGGTTGTCACGGCAGCCTCCTCTCCACGCTGGCAGCCACTGCCAGCCTCACTGGGTCATCAGAGGACTTCGGACTCTCCTAGCCAAGCTGGCAGAGTGCTGCCAGGCTTACTGGGTCGACAGAGGGGAACTCAAGCAAGACACACAGCTTCTAGATCCTCCTAACCAGGCTGGTAGAGCACTGCCAAACACACTGGGTCGACAGAGGGAGACTCCAATAGTCTGACTGTCCAGACAGAATCTGCTCTGTAAAGTAGAGCTGAGGTTAGACACTAACTCTGGGCTCTCACGCCTAGACACAACTCGTAGCCCACAGATGGGCAACGTTAAGCAAGACAGCTCAAGGTAGGCAGCTTGAGTCTTGCACGTAGTCTGGCCACCACTATGAGGTAGTCAGGCCTTCAGGTAGTCAGGGGGCGTCCTCTTGCCTAGGCTGGCAGAATGTTGCCAGGCTTACTGGGGTCTTGAGATGAAAGCAACAGCAGAGTCTTGGTCTGAGGCAATGTCTGGCAGAGATGGACTACTGGTCGTTGGAGTTGATGTTGGATTTGCTTGCTGAGTTACTACTGAGTTGTTGGAGTTACTAGACTGACTGAGTCCAGTCTGCTTTTATACTGGGACCCTGGCAAGTTGACCAGCTGCACTGTGCCAAGAGGAAGCTTCCTGCTGCAAGGTCGTAGCTTCCTCGTCAAGGAATCTTCCCGGTCCATGGCACGTAGCTTCCTCCTCAAGGAAGCTTCCTGAATGCTGGCAACTTGGCCGTGGTCCCAGCTGGTGAGTCGTGCATGTTGTCGCTGACGCAGGGCGGTCCCCACTCTTGGCTCCGCATACAACTGCTGAGTCGTGCATGTAGTAGCTGATGCAGCTTCTGAGTCGTTTATGTAGTAGCTGATGCAGCTGCTGAGTCGTGCATGTGGTAATTGATGTAATGCTTAGTCGTGCATGCACCACCTGATGCAGAGTGGTCCCTGCTCCAGAGCCCTGCATGCATGTGTTGATGCAAGCAAACCCAGTAGTTCAGTCAGGTGTAGCCCCATCGTGATTGGTCTGGGCCAAGTGCCCAGCAGTGCTGGCTTGCACTGCGCAGCTGTTGACCAAGCTGGGCCAGCAGGCATGCACAGCCCTGTTGTGCATGCACCACACAAATCCAGGCTCCTTTCCCCCCTTGGAGCTGGATGCCAGAATTTAATCTGGCCTATACATCAGAAATTTCTTGTCAAGCCGCACCCGGGTATTTACAGATTAAAATCCGTAACTTCGCGTACAAACCTCCGATTGTCGATCCAACTACCCCGTGTCAAAGGTGTCGCTCAGAGTAGTTATCGTTCACTCTAACACTCCCCCTCGATAGGTGTGCTGATGAATGCGGAGACTGTCGCATTTTTTGAGTGGAGAAATGAGTAATCAGTGGAGGTTTCAGCTGCCCAAAAAAAAGGTGTGCTGTCAGAAGGGACTTCTGGGCTTCTCTTGGGTGTTCTCCAGCTGTTGGGAATCTTTAGGAAGAAACGGAGCTCGAATCGGTCAAGTATCGGCTTGAAAACGCTCGATCTGAGCTTTCCTGGGTTTTGTCGGGGTCGTTGTCTGGTTGGAGCTGGTCGTGTGAAGCAGAAAGATAAAATTGGGTGAGGCTGGGTTCACCTACCCACTTCACCACCGAGATTGCTTCATGCAGAAGCAACCTCCCACAGCCCAAGCCACCGTGTCTCTCATGCACGGGCTTGGCTTTGCAGTGGAAGGCTTCAGAAGCTTCCACTGACGAGGCGCTTGTGAGGCGAGACAGCTGCTGGGACCGCCTGCTTGGACCGCCAACATGCTACAGCCACCCTTGGCCTGCGAGTGTAAAAGCCCTCCGCCAGTCGGTCTTTTCTGATGCTGCAGCCTTCTGCTCCCCCTGTCACTCCAGCCACCTGCTTCAACGACTCCACTTCAGCTTCTTTCGCCACTTACTTCAGCAACAGTCCGCTGCTTAGGCTTAACTCCGCCATGGCTGAGGCAGCCATCGTGCCCCAACGTCCATTCTTGGTAAACTTTTGACTCTTCCAAACAATTCTTGGTGGCTTCATAGTCAACTGTGTCATCAATATCGTCGCAGCTACTTTGGTGGTCTTCGCAGACGTTTTTGGTCGATGCTTCTTGATTTTGTCGGCCGAAAAACTCGTTGCCCCACCTTTTTGGCGAGTATCCGGGCTATCCTTCACGGGTACCTTGCCTTTTGCCGACGAGAAACGTGGCCCTTCCACCTTTTTTTTTTTTTACACGCAGCCCGCGTCGATTGGAGCTCGCCATGGCTCCATTGGCCATGGCGTGGCCCTCTGCCACCGTCCGTCGCTTGAGGGGCGGATATCTGTCCAGCCGCCCTTTTTTTTTTTTTACACGCAGCCCGCGTCGATTGGAGCTCGCCATGGCTCCATTGGCCATGGCGTGGCCCTCTGCCACCGTCCGTCGCTTGAGGGGCGGATATCTGTCCAGCCGCCCTTTTTTTTTTGTCTCTCGGCTGGTCCTCTCGAGCGGAGGCCTTGCGCGAGGCCTCGCTCGCTGGTCGCTGGTCAGCCTCCCTGCCGTCGCAGCAGGGGGCTTCGCGCCAGCCTGATGTCGCGGCAGGTCCTTGCCGCGCCGGTGCCTGCCGTTGCGGCAGACCTTTGGGCCAGTTCGCCATCGCAGCGAGCTGGTGCGACGTCCACCGTGGACGTTGCTCCACCTCCCCCCCCCCTCGCTCGGCGCTCCCCTCCTCCTTAAGCCCCTGTTTCACTCCTAAGAGCGAGCTTTCCTCTTTTTTTTTTCCGGTCGAGCTCTTCGCGCAAATTGTGCTCCACTGCTTGACCTGTTGGGGCTCCAATTTCCCAACTTCGGCTCAGCAGCCACTTTCGGCTTCCAATATGCCGTTTTTTTTTAACTGCTCCGCTGCTCAGATGAGAGCTGATTTGAGGAGGACTAAAGCAGTTGCTTGATGCTACCGGTTGTTGCTTCTCCAGCTGCTGCCACTGCTTCACTGCTACACCGATTGCTGATGAAGGAGGATCCATAGTGGCGAGAGGAAAACTCACCCTGCGACTTTCTTGGGGGTGAGGAAACCCGAAACGGGTTTTCAAGGCTGCCGAAATGAAATCTGCATTCCGGCATTTTTTTTTTTAATCCACCAGGCTACTCGCAGCAGACCTGGGACGTCTCCAATTTTATATAGTCGCTACTGCTGCTGTTGCTGCTCCTGCTCCTGCTGGTGGTCATTGCTTCCACCTTCCAGAAGGCACCGCAACCAGTTTCACTTTATGTTTTCGATCCGCATAACGGACAGGCTTAGCCACGTACTTGTCGTGATCACAACGAGCTGCTCCAAGGTCGTTCCTGGACCTCGGACTCCTCGCCTTTACTCCGACAGCTGCTCCGACTGCTGTACTACTGCTTCAGCTCTTGTCGTGGGATCAGTTGCTACTGAGCACACTGTTGTTGGAGTGTGACTTGCGGTCGTGAGGAGAAAACTTGCCCCTCCACGAACTTTTGCCTTCAGGTGGAAATCCAAGGATGTGGTCCTCTTCTGCTCCACAGGTCCGACGTCTCTATCACGGATTTTTGCTGGCTGCAGAATCTGGTGTTGAGCAGTTGTGAGAAAATTGTGCATGTTGCCAGTCTCAATGCATGCCGCCTTCGTCAAAGACGGGCTAACTGCTTCCACCTGCCACTCCGGCAGGATTTTTCCATGGAGCGTAACTGCTCCATTCATGCATGCCACCAAACATGTGGTGGGCTTATTGCATCCACCTGTCGCCCCGGCAGGATTTTGACACGGAGCACAACTACTCCGTTTGTGCACGCCACCTGACACTAGGTGGGCTTGCTACATCCACCTACCGCCCCGACAGGATTTTTTTTTCTTGCTTCTCTACTCGCTGCATTGCGAACTGCTTCAAGGGCTTGACAAACACCTTCACTCCGCCTTCCCCTCACTCCGGGATCTCCTTTGCTGTTTCTCTAGCAAAGTGAGCTGCTGCTAGCGGAATGTGCTGCTGGCGATGATACGGCTGCTCCTGTTGTAGCCGACGTCAACTTGGAACCAACCGTTGCGTCGAGCTCGTGACTCTTTTTTTTTGTTTGAGGAATCCCACTTTCTTTTTCCTCTTCTTCTTCTTCTTCCGCTGTTGCCCGCTCCGCGTCATGGATCGGGTTTTGCAGTTGTGAGAAGCACATGTCAGACTGCTGAGAAGCGTTTCTACCTTGATGTGCTCGTCACTGCTGTGCCGATGGTGGTGAGCTGCACCAGAGCTGCCATCATACTGCTGCCTCTTGAATCGACGCTATGTCGATACACTCACAGCCTGTAAGCTCATTATGTGAGCTCCCACATGCTTGTGGCTCCATACCAAGGGCCCTTCTCATTTCAACCACAGTATGACATTCCCATTTTTGTGTGGGTATGGGCAAAACATTTCTAAACTTAAATGGTGGAGATGGAGCAGCAGATAGCATTGGTGCTTTGAGCTCCTTAGACTACGCATAGTTTCAGCCACCTGAGTTAACTGTCATGTCACACCCTCTGAGTCTGGCTTTGTCACATCCACATCACCCTCTCACACACACAAACACACACACACACACACACACACACACACCCACACACACACAC
>SZWC01004796.1:0-11033 GCA_023375785.1 Penium margaritaceum | reverse complement strand
CCGAGCCAGGTTTTTGGCTAAGTCCCTCAGTAACAACCTGCACTACTGGATCCGGTGGATGATCCGCCGGATCAGGTGGATCATCCACCGGACGCCTCGGCAGGCCTATCGGAGCATTTTCTCCAGATGGTGTTTTTGTTACTCGGTCCGGTCGATTATCGACCGGATTTCGAGTCGCAGCCGGCTCCCAGAGCCGCTGCGCATACCCCAACTTTGGAAAGCCATATCTCCCTCGATACTTATCCGATTCCGGCGAAACAACCTCCACCGGATTCAACGACTCGTCAAATTTCAGGGGCAATCCTTCATTTTAGGATGCGAGCAAATGTCGAGTCGCCAGATCTGCCGGAGCGGAGTTTCCATTTTCTGGCGGCTCGTCAGTGCCTCCCGGCGCCGCACTTGGGCATGCGGAGGGGCAATTTTTCAATACTCCTTGGACCTGCTGGCTGTTGCTGTTGGTGTGGAGTCTGGTGGCCTACTTCATCATTGATGATGGAAGAGGTATCATCCTCATGGTGAGAAGGATTAGATACGTCGGAATCAGAGTCTGAGTCCTCTAAGTCATCTTCATCAGCTCCTCTTCCTGTTCCAGTGCCTAGCTCATGCCATTTTGCTGGTGCTTTGTCTCCCTCCTCAAGGAGAGTGAGCCACTCTCCCTGTTTTGAAGTATTCTCAAGGTCAAGAAGCTCTCTCTTACTCACAGACCTTTCGTGGAAATCCACATCTTTGCTGTGGATGACCTTCCTGGATCCTTGGTCTCACAGTCTACATGCTTTGTGGGCACTGTAATAGCAAATGAAAATGCACCTTCGTGCTCTTGCACCAAGCTTTCCAGGGCCCTCACCAGCCTGGACCTTGGCAAAGCTAGTGCAACGGATCACCTTGAGATGGGAGGCATCCGGCTTCTTGCCTGACCATGCTTCTTGAGGCGTCTTCAGCTGCTGTGTCTGCTTCTTCTTGCCTCTCCATCGTAGATCTAGTGCAGGTTTGAGGTTCACAAGGTAGGTAGCCGTACGTGCTGCTTCAGCCCAGAACCTAGGAGGCAACTTGGCGTCAAAGAGCATGCACCTTGTCATGCCCAAGAGGGTCTGGTTTATCCTCTCTGCTATCCCGCTGCTTTCAGGTGAGTAGGGGGTAGTTTTATGGTGTTCAATGCATGCAAATTTAGCCACTTCCTATAGGCTTTGTACTCTCCCCCATTGTTTGTCCTGAATGTCTTCACCTTCTTTCCACTCTGTCGCTCAACCATAGCGACGAAGACCTGCAAATTCTCATTCACCTCGCTTATGTTTTTGAGAAAGTATATCCAAACTTTGTGGTTCTTGTCGTCCATGCATGTGAGGAAATATTTGATTCCTCCATTTGACGGTGTTTAAAAGGGACCACTCACGTCAGAGTGAACGAGGTCAATGGGTGCAAGAGCATGCGTGCTATTGCGCTTGAAGGGTCCTTTTCATCTTGCCTGGAAGGCATGGCTCACACATGATCCGGGCTCCCTCCGACTCATCACCTAGCTCCATCCCACGCACTAGCTCTTGCTGTCCCATGAGCTCCATTGTGCGATGAGCCACGTGCCCAAAACGCTTGTGCCACAGGTTCTCGGAGGATGTGCACAGGCTAGAACAAACAGCCCCGGTGGTTGCATTGGCATGCGGTTTTGTTGCCGAATCATCTGCTACCAGTGCTTCTGCTGCTCCTACATGTCCTTCCTCATCTGAATCTACATCGCTGCTCTCCTCATCATCACTCTTGTCCAAGGATTCAAGGATTTGTTGACGTTATTGTTTTGGTCTGGAAGACACGGGGAACCTGTGCAACAGCCTTCTTGGCAGAGTAGGAGATGTTGATGTCCTTGGTAGGGACTATCACCACTTCCTTCTCTGAAAAGACCATTGTCATGTCATGGTTGGTTATCTTTGAGAGGGAGAGAAGGTTGGATGTGAAGGAGGGCAAGTATACCACCCCCTCTAGCTTGAGGTCGGAATCCAAACCGTTGAGACCCACTGTGACCAGCTTGTCACCAATCCCCTTGGCTGTCTCGACCTTACCATTGACGACTCTAAAGCTCTTGTTGCATGGAGCAAGAGAGATGAAGTCTCTCTTCTTGTAAGTCGTGTGCTCGTTTGTGCCCGATTCAAGGTCGTAGGCTCCCGGCCTGAGTATCGCCCTCCCTTTGTTGGAGGCACACTCGGCCATCAAGCTTGTGAAATCCTTCCCACCATTTCCCCCTCGCCATTCATCCCCGTCTCCTTTCTCTCTCTTTGGTGAACGGCGCTCTTGAGCCCTGTGTCCAGCCTTGCCACTGCTATGACAGTTTCCTTTGCGCTTTGCACCCCTTCCACTTTTGAATTTTACATAACAGGATCTTTAGGATCTCTAACAGGATCTCTAACTGGAGGAGTGGGCTTATAAACCTTTGTTAGCTACTGAGCTAACCACCTCTCGCAAAGAATCCACAAAACCAAAAAATCTCACAAAGGTTTTTACACTTTCTTCCTTTGTTGGCATGTTTCATACACCGCAAAATGAATCAGGCATACACTTCACCGTCAAGAGTATTACTGCCTCAGCATTACATCTCAAGAAGAGCTCAAGTCGTTAATATGCAAGAGAGTATCAAGCAAGGGTTAATTGATCAGCATGCAAGACAAGTCCTTTTGTAGCTGTCTGTCCACTCCTAGAACTCAAAAGCACATTCATGGGAAGTGGCTTGAACCCGCCACATCACAAATAGACTTGCACTATGGGCTTGACACATAAGCATCATAGTGTCAAGGTGACAGACCAACCATGTAGCATCCAAGAAGCTACGGACTTTCTTTCTTGGAAGCTTCCATAGCAGACAAGATGTGCATGGAGCCATGATCGAACTCATGACCTCTCACTTGGGCAAATCAACAAATCTGCTAAGCTAACCACTCACCCACATGGTTTACTCACAGGTCATATCTCACATGAGACAGAGGATAGTTGAATCACACCACAACGGATCCAGGGGTCACACCTCGAGAAGGGGTAGAGCATTTTTTATCCTTCCTATAACACTAAACAAGGGGGAAAACATTCAATGCTTTGCCTGTTCCATCTCTAGTATGTGTGCATTGCGGTCCCTCTTGATGGTGATGCCGATGTAGTACTCAAGCTCGCCCATGTTGGTCATTTTGAGCCGACCGCCCAGCTGCTGCTTCAGGTTCACCAACTCCTCCATGCCCGACAATACAAGGATGAGGTAATCCTCATGAAAAGCCATAACCTGGTGTAACCCCGGATGATTTTGCATGTACAGGCTTTCATCTGCCTCGCAGCACTTGAAGCCGAGCTCAGCCATGAAGCCGTCCATTTTCAAGTACCACATAAGTGGCGCTTGCTTTAGCCCATAGAGCGCCTTGCAAAGCCGGTACAATTTTCCCAATGGTGAGTCCACCCCCTCCGTCATCTTCATGAGGACCTCCTATTCCAAGTCACAATTGAGGAATGCGGTTTTCACGTCCATTTGGTGGAGTTCATAATCGTGCGCCGCAGCCATAGAGAGGATGGTAAGGATGGAGGCAAACTTTGTCACCAATGCAAGGTCTCATTGTAGTGTTTATCCTTATACTAGGTGTACCCATATTCTACCAACCGGGCCTTGTACCACTTGACCTTTCCCTCCTTGGTGAGCTTCCTCTTGAAGATCCACTTGGAGCCGATGATTTTTGTGCCCTCTGGCCATTCTTTTCATGGGAGGCAAGCTCAGATTTTGTAGCTCCCTCCCACTCAGCCCCATCCTTCTGCTGCAATGCCTCCTTGATGGTCTCGAGCTCCTCTTATGTAAAGAACGCTCCGGCAAACCCAGTCCAGATGCGCTCTATGACATCATACCGTTTTGCCGTCCTCCTTGCACGTCCGCTTCTCCGACGCTTCTCTTGTTGAGGCTTCTACTACTGCTGCCACTACTGCTTTTGTTGCTACCCTCTCACAATACCATTTGTACCACTGGCTTGCCCCCCCTCTCTCAGGGACCGTGGAGATGCGGGCTGACTCCCCACCTCCTTGTTTAGCTCCATTGCTGTCGGCGCTTTGGACTCATTTTCCAACTCAACTGAATGCAAATCAGCCGCTCCCCCATCCTCCAGATGGTTCCCACCAGCTGGAGCCGCTCAGACATCACCCTCTTTTGCGTCTTCTGGTGTCTTCTCCTCGAGGAGTGCCAGCCACTCTCCACGCTTGGAGAGACCCGCATCCTCGTCCATCCAATTGCTGCTGTCGACGAATGTGACATTGGGACTCTTCATGATCGGCTGTCTCCGCAGGTCAAAGAGTCGGTATGCCTTACTCCAGCTCTCGTACCCAATGAAGATGCACTGGTGAGTCTGCGGGTCTAGCTTGCCCTGCCCCTCCTGTGCCTATACAACATCATGTGCAATGCAACCAAATGTGCGGAGGTGAGTCACGGTTGGCTTTCTCCCGCTCCACACTTCTTGTGGCATCTTCCACACGTACTCCGCGCCTTTGAATGGCTATGTCGATGTTAGTTTCATGATGTACGCCGTAGTCTGCGCTGCCTCTGCCCAGTACTTTTGTGCAAGGCCAGCATCACTCATCATAGACCGGACCATGTTGAGGATAGTGCAGTTTGCCCTCTCTTTGACGCCGTATTGCTGCAAATAATTTGGTGTAGTTTTCTGCCATGCAATCCCCTTACTCTTCATCCATGCGAAGCACCCCTTGTACTTGCTGCCATTGTCAACTCGGAATGCCTTCACCTTCAGCTCCATTTGCCGCTCCACCACTTCCGCAGACTCCTCCATGCATTACAACACATCACTCTTCTTCTTGATGTTACAAAGGTACAGTTTGCGGCTATGGTCATTGTTGAAGGTGACGAAGTAGCGTGCTCTGCCAATGGAGGGCTGAAACAGTTCACACACATTTGTGTGTTCCACCTCCAACTTCATTAATGCACGCGTCCCTTGGTCATCAAACGGTTGCCGTGTCACCTTGTCGTCCACGCACGGCTCGCACACGACATTCTTGGCTGTGTCAAGATTCTTGACCTTAAGACCCCGCACCACTCCCTTCTTTGCCATGTCCCTCACGGTCGAGGGAGCAATGTGACACCAGCGTCAGTGCCACAGGTCCAAGGACCCATTGTCCTTCTTTGGAAGGTGGATGACATTGGACCCCGTCCGGCTGCAAAGGATCTTCACACGGAGCAGGTACAAGTCGTCCTCTCGCTTTCTACATGCAATTACCTCGCTTTTGCCCTCCTTGTGGATGATGGCCTCCTTGTTGAAGAGCACCTCAAGCCCCTTGTCGACAAGGTAGCTCACTAACAGTAGGTCTTCTGCAAAGTTGGGCATGTGAAGCACGTCGTTAGCTGTGCTCATGACAGCTTTTCCATCCACATCCCCCTCAATGCAAACGTTGCCTTCACCGGCAGCCAGCTCTGTTGGCCACTATCATGCGCTGCTCCGAGGCGCCATAGGTGACGAATACGGCCAGCTTTCATTGCGTGTGGCGGCCCGATCCGGTGGCAATCACGGTGACTCCTACATCTGTCAATTTGGCAGATCCTTCGCCATCATTGCATGGTTTCCCTTCTTTCCAACTTTCCCTGGCTGGTCCGACTTCTTGTTGGGGAAGTTGCATGCATAGAAGCCTTCTATGCCACAGACGTAGCACTCCCCCTTCTTGTCACCTTTCTTGGTACCCTTCTTGGAACCCTTCCCCTTCTTGCCTCCCCCTCCACCTTGAGGGTGGATGGCATAGGCGGAACTTGATGTTGTCCCAATGTCTCTCCCACAACGTTGCATCCAATCATTGCGGATGTACTTAGCCACCTTCGGGTACTTCAGCTCATCAACAGACCAGCTTCCTACAATGGTGATCATGGGACTCCAACTTTCCGGCAAGGCCAAGAGGGGGATCATGGCTTGCATCTAAGGGTCAACCTTCCACTTGGTGGTTATGCACTCCGCAATAAGGGACTCGATCTGCTGTAGGATCTCCATGATGTCGTCGCTTTCGTTGGCTCGGAGGGCGACGAGCCTCTTGAAGACAAAGAGCTTGTTAGCAAGGTTGCTGGACTGGTAGATGGAGCAGATTTTCTTCCCAGCCTATGTTGCCTCTGTGCATCCTTGAATGAGTGTGCACCGCGTCGGAGCTAGCGCTAACTCCAGCAAAGCAAGCCCCTCCTTATTGTGCTTCTTGTGTTTCTCCACTTTGTCCTGTGTCACATTGTTTGGAGGGGATTTTTTTTCACCCTTGACCAGATCATGAAGGCCCTTGTCATCAAGGTAGACCTCAAACTGCCACTTCCACAAGAGGAAGCCAATCCCATCAAACTTCGAGACGGCGCCGATGCTCTCTTGCTCGGACGTTGTCATGGTGAGGCGGTAGCATGAAAGTTGTAGAGCTAGGGTCCTTCTAGGCACATGGGCCCATATCCCTTTGTTGGCACTAGTGGGGTTTTAGGCACCCTCACAGATGTACAGCTCTTGTTGGTTCAATCTACCAGTTTTTGGGGTAACCAATGGACACCAATGGTGAAGAGTGTGGAGCACAAGGATCAGGAATGTGAGTGGGCGTAACACATTCTATTCAACAAAACTGAACAGATTTTTGTTACTTAGTATAGTGAGACTAAATCAGATGCTCATAGCCTGTGATCTATGATTTCCAGTGCATCCAAGGACGCCCAAACCAGAGCAGTAGAGCCCCTGCTATGTCCGTCAAAGTGACCCTTGGTGGAGCCGCCCACCTTGCCTTACACACTAGACAACAGGAGGCGCTTCGCCGGTGATGCTTCGGAGCGCCTTTCCTTGTCAAAAAGTCATGGAGAAGTTCACCCGGGTTGAGGTGGTCCCTCTGGTCACTTTATTCATGGGCCTGGTGCGTTTGAAGCTCATTGGAGACGGACTTGGACCACTGGCAGTGGGTTATCCCGCCACCCATGGCGGGTACCAGATTTCACCCGTCCAACACCCGAACTTTGGACTAGGCTAACTTTCTGAATAATTACTCAAATTGAGCCATTCAAATCTCGATCTTGCATGCAAAAAATCTAAGGAATCACAATGTAAAGTTAGATCAGGTGTTCAACCACTCCTCAGTGGTCAAACCAGGGAGTACGATCAATGACAATCATGGCAAGGGGCACACCATGTCAACAAGAGGTACTCTCTCGGCCTGACAAAGCTGAGTGGAATGAAGGACTACGTAGCAAACTCAAATCTACTGAGGACAACAGGACATTAGAACCGGTGGAAAAACCTGTGAGGACTCACTTGGTGGGGTCAACTTGGGGCTGAAAGTAAAAAGGAAACATGATAGCCAGAAAGGCAAGTACAAGTCTTGGTTTGTGGCAAAGTGATTCTCTCAATGCCCTAGCACAAAGTACAATAAGACATTTCCTCCAGTGTTGACCTTTTACCTCCATCCGATCAATACACATTATTGCTGCTGCCAAGAACATGGCATTCCACCAGGTCAATGTCAAGACAACCTTTCTATACAACAAAGTTGACAAGGGGGTGTTGATGGAAGTGCCAAAGAGCATTAATGCCTTCAAGGAAAAGGTGTGCAGATTGGTTAAAGCACTCTCTGGTCTTGGGTCAGCAAAGAAGTCCTTTAACCACTAGGAAAACAACCCTAGAATGTGCATGCATGAGAGCGACAAGGGGACCATCTTGATTGCCTTGCATGTTGACAAAATGATCTTTGCTCTTGATCAAAGATTCTTCTAGATGATTTCAAGAGGCAACTGAGCAGCACATTCAAGATGAAGGACATGGGTCCTCTCAGCTACTACCTTGGAATCTCCACCACGCATGAAAGATCAGCAGGTACAAAAAGCATTGACCATACAAAACTACAATTGATGCAATTCTCAAGCCTTATGACATGGCAGAGTGCAAGCCTACCATAACACCCATTGGCTCAGAGAGAAACATCTCCACCTCAATTTTCCCACTCAACAAAGCAGATCAGACTGACGCACAGGAAATTCTATACTAGTCTGCAGTGGGCAGTCTGGTGTATGCTATGGTTGCCACCCAAATAGATATAGCCCATGTTGTTGAGCATGTGAACGAGTTTGTGGCCAACCTTGATCCATTACACTGCCAGGATGTCAAGCGCATCATGCTACCTGAAGGGGATGAGACATGTGGGGCTACAGTTTGGAGGCCTTGATGGATCCAAGTCACTGTGTCTCATGCGCAGGATAGAAAACATAGAATACACCTCAGGCTTCATGTGCATAATGAATGAAGGTGCTGTCAGTTGAGCGAGCCGTAAGTAGGACTGTCTCTCTCTTTCAGGAGCAGAAGCCGAGTACATTACCATTTCTGAGGTGTGTAAAGAAATGCAGTTGCTACATATCTTACAATGTGAGATGAAGATACCACATGAAATGGACATAGCTATCAAGAACAAAAACTGGAGCCCCGTTGACATGTCCAAGAACCCATTCATCTCCATGCCCACAAAGTACATTGAAATCTGCTAGCGTTATGCTCGAGACTTAGTCTCCATGTAGACGATGGATCTTAAGTATGTTAATGCCAAGCTGAATTGGGTCGATATTGTGACAAAGCCACTGGCAAGGATCTCCACCAATCATTCAGGCAAGGTATTGGCATTGTAAATGCATGTACAAAGACTGATCATAGCAGCTGATGCACGGTGCAAGGGAGAGATTCATTGAATATATGCCCCTTTTCCATTATTGTAAGCTGGTTTGAGAATGCTCTGCCCCATGTGGAAGTATGACCCGTGGATCCATTGTAGGGTGACCCACCTATGCTCACTCTTCTGTGCAATATGATCTGTGGATGAATGGTTAATCATGTGGCCACTTTGTTCATTTGACCAAGTGAAAGGTCATGAATTCAAACCTGGCCTGTATGCATACCTTGATTATGAATCATGCTTTCAAGAAAAGAAGTGTGTAGCTTCTTGAAAGCTACACAGCTGGTTTCCCATCTTGGCACGAGCATGTTTATGTGTCATGCCCACATCTTAAGTCCATTGGTTATATGGTTGGCTTAAGCCATTGTTCAGAAATATGCTTTTGAGGTTTTGGGATGGACAGATATGTCTTGCATGCTGATAACTTAACCCTTGCTTGATGTTATCTTGTACATTGAAGACTTGAGGTCTTCTTTATTTGTAATGCTAAAACGTTAGCACTCTTGAACGTGGATTGTAGTCCTGATTAGGTTTGGGGTATACAGCACAAATAAGTAGAGGAGGAAGGTGAAAGAACCTTCGTGAGCTTTTTCAGTTTTACAGATTCTCTGCCAAAGGTTTGTTAGCTCAATAGCTTACATATAATAGAGCCAATGAGGCACAAGAATAGGGTCATGTCCATTGCCATCCCCCAATTGTGCTAGATCATCCACTTTTATAGCATCTTTCCCATCTTTTTCAATGGGCATGGCTTTGGAAAATGCATTGAGAAGGTAAGGAAATCTCCTCCCCCCCATAACACAGGCTTAGCATGCCTGGTGCATAAATGTTTTCTTCCACCAGCACTCAGTCACAATTTCCATCCCAAGAAACATATCTACGAGACCAAGTTCCTTTATGCTGTAGGCAGTCTTGAGGATGTGAACACGTGGTCCTCAGCATAGACCATGTTGGCGTACAAGTGTTGAGCTGTCTTTTAGAGGAAGTGGGAAGGTTTAAAATATCTTTGTACGTAAAGTTTACCCGCATCTGTATGCGAGGGGTCTCATGGTTCTAGGACCAGTATGAAAGCTTGAGGTTGTACAAGGTGTTGCACAAGCAAGGGACCTTTTCACCGACCTTGAAGCCAGGCGGCTGGACCATATAAATCTCCTCCTCTAAAGTATTATGGAGAAACCCAATGTTCACATCCATCTGGTATACCTTCCAGCTGTGCTGACCAACTCCATTGAACAGTGTAAGAGCTGTGGTCATAGGACCAACGGGTGAAAAATGAATCTGTAAAATCCACACCCTTGACTTGTGAGAAACCCTTGGCCGTCAAGCAATCCATGTAGCAATTCAGAGAGCTGTCAGGCTTCACCTTCTTGCAAAATATCCACTTGGATTGTACAACCTTCTGCCCTGGCGGAATATTTCCAAACTCCTTAGAGTTTGGAAATATTCTGCCAGTGCAGAAGGACCTCCAAGAGCATGGTTTCTTAACACCATGCTCTTGGATGCATCTGAGCTCATCCTCATGGACAGTGTGACAACTTTATGTCCTATGCCGAGAGTGCCTCCATCAAAGTGTATGGATAAAGCACCATCAAGGGGGAGCTCCGAATATCCAGGATACACACGTCTACTGTGGATCCGACCATGACAAATTTAGCTACGACATTGTGAGCAACAATGAACTGACAAGAGACCTGCTTGTAACCGGCCGGGCATGCTGGGTGTACTTTGTCATTATCCTTTGTGACACTAAGGCTGAGGGCCTTTGTGCCTGGCATGGAACGTTTTCTAGGAGGGCTTCTAGACGTCGAGTCAGTCACTTGCTCAGCCCTAGAGGCCAGTGGTCAAAGACGACCACCAGGCTCGTGGGAGAAGCCCGAGCCCGAGGTGCTCAACTCGAGCTGGGGGGGAGTAAGTGGCGGGGATGCAGCAGCAAGGATTGGAGGCTTGTAGGAAGGTAGGGAGGGTACAACCACAAGAGACGCAGGGAGAGGAGCAGGGGGTTGACAGGCACAATCACAGGTGAGGCAGGAGGGACAAACAGAGAGACAGGGCCAGGTGTGCTCATGTGGACTAACAGTGTACCAGGTGTGTCGGCGGAGACAGACACGGGAAATGGGCTAGGTGTGTCAATAGGGACCGCCACAGGCCAAGGACCAGGTGTGTTTATAAGGGACTGACACAGGCACAAGACAAAGTATGTGAATTGGGACTGACAAAGGCATAGGAACAGGTGTGTGTTAGCTACTGAGCTAACCACCTCCGGCAGAGAAGCCGCGAAACCGAAAAGCTCACAAAGGTTCTTACACCTTCTTCCTTTGCATGTATGTGTCATGCACCCCAAACTTAATCAGGCATACACT
>SZWC01004795.1:130945-150246 GCA_023375785.1 Penium margaritaceum | reverse complement strand
GGGGGGAGGAGGAGGGGGGGAGGAGGAGGAGGAGGAGGAGGAGGAGGAGGAGGAGGGGCAGCAGGAAGAGAGGGAGGGGGGGAGGAAAACGACTTGAGAAGAACCAGAACTTTCCAAGAAAACAGAAGTGATATGTCTTCCCGAAGTCCTTTTCGGTAAAAGCTGATTTGAGTCAAGCTGGAAGACTGATGCCAAGGATGACACGGAGTCGGTCGAGGCGTTCTTCTTGGAGAATCTGTTCATAGTCATCCCCAACATAGAAGTGAAGTAGAGAATCCACCCGGTCGTCTGGGAGCTCGTTTAAGTCTTGGAGAATGCTGGGAAATGGGTCCGGCAGTTCCAGATCTTTTGCCCTTGGAACCGGGCTGATTACAGCCTCTCTCAGTTGTGCTCTTGCGTTCTTTGCACGAGCCAGGGCAACAGCGGGACTTTGTTGATTTATCAAGAGGTTCAGCTTGTTACTAACATTTTAAATCTGGGCAGTGATGCGGGCCTCCATTCCATCTCCTGCACGGGGACGGAAGTGGGCAATGGCGTCGTCAAGTGCGACGTAAGAACGTGCCATTTGACGATCGTTGATAGTCGCTGGATGGTCTGTGCGTTGGACCTTGGCACAGTCGGCCGCTAGTGCACGATCAACGAGACTCCCCTCGGGGGTGCCTGCCGCCCTGCTATGCTCAGGGATGACATCCGGTGCAGTGTCAAGGATCCTGATATCGCGCTGGCGCTTGAAGGCCAAGGCCATAGCTCCGACCTGTCTTCTGGCTTGGCAAACGGCCCTGCAGGCATGCCAAGGGTTGTGTCAGCCAAGGCCGGGTTGGCAGAAAGCTTGGCGCAAATCATGAGCTTACCGTAGGGAGGTGCAACGGCGGTCAACGTTGCTTGGGCGGATGTTGAGTGATCCAGCTCGGAGTCGACCACGGCTTTCGCGGATTCTGGGGTCAAGGGTGACAGGTTAAACTGTGTAGAGAGACGACCGATGTAGACGTCGGACTGTAGTATTACGGAGAAGGGGGCATCAAAAACATCGAAGAGGTGTTGCTCTCACACCGCACACGTGCCAAGACAATGTTGGGCCACTTTTCTATTTGAGGTGCGTTTTCTCGTGTCCATCCCTCGATCGCGACTCCATGTCACAGTTCATTTAACACCCTCGTACTTCCGTGCGATCTACTTGTCCATCTGCGGTCAACGGCAGCCTTGTATCATCCCTCGGCCAGCCTGGGGCGTGCGATCCGCGCTGACACGTGCCCCAGTGCGGATCGAACGAACCCCAGCATGCATCTCTCCATTACTTTTCCGCGTCATAAAACCACATCGCCACCACTTCCACTTGCTGCATGTCTATTTCTCCAACCGTGCCCCGCTGTCCACCCCGAGAGCTACGTGTACCTCGTCCCTACATGCACCCCCAGCCTGTCCACACCAATTCTCACACATGCACGCAGTCTACCATGACACTGTCACGTCCCCCCATTTCAATAAACTCCTCCTCAGTCTGTCCAACTCCACATCTCGGAAATCTCGCTCGATGAAAATCTTGGACTTGTAGTAAGTAGCCGTGGTTGCGCACTCTTCGCTGTCTCCAGCGGACTCGAAGGGGTCCCTTCCTTTCACTTACATTAGTATGATTAGGCCCCTTCCTTGCCCTCGGAAAACTCGCGAGTGGCTTGGTGCGTTGGGGACACCGTGCCCGTCGTTGTTGCCGAGAAGCAAAGCGGTGGAGCTGGGGCTGCTGCTGTTCCGTCCGCGACGTGGGGCAATCAGTCTCTTATCGGCGATGGGGTTAGCGGGAACTGCTCTTGTACCTCGCCCACGTGCTTGGCGATGTCGCCCAAACAGTACACGTCGACCCTTTTCACCGCCGGCTGTTTTTCGCACCTTGGCGGCAGTGCATTTGGCCGAAAAAGAAGCCCCTCCAACGTCGAGATTTCCCTCTGCTCCATCGACTGCTCTTGGACGAGCGGCTCTTTGTTGATTTTGTCTATAATGTGTGCTCAGAATTCTCCTTCCGCAAGATTCAGAATGTAGTGGTCGTCTATGTAGCACACGATGGAGCGAGGCAGGGCTGCGATAAAGCTTTCAACAAGGAATTGTTCTACAAACTCTGGCACTTGTCTCGCCATGAAGTAGAACCACTCGGCAAATTCATCCAATCACTCTTGCAGTTGCATTTGTGCCAATGATAAGTCGTACACGGAACGCTAGTGAGGAAGAAATCTCGACCGTCAAGATGTCGACAAACCAATCGTCACCATCCCCACGGTCGTTAGCTGCTGCGCTGGCTCGTCCAAAATCAGCCACAAAGTCATTATGTTGGTACAAACCAGAGGTGACCACCCAGCGGACCTGATGGTTCCATATCCCCAACATCTCCTCCATCGCAAATACTTCTTTTTTCTTTAACGCCAAGCTCTCGGCGATGGACTCGTCCTGGCCGATGGTCGTCACGGAACACGACCGTAGCCCCACCATAGGACATCCCAAGTTCGCTCACACTTCTCCACCACCACTCGCCCGAGCACTCCTCGCGATGACGTGGAGCCCGCCAACAAGGTGAGCGCCAACTTTGGCGACTCCTTGGTGTGCGTTTAGCTCTCAGCGGTGAAGTTCGATTAGCCCAATGGAGTCTGCACAGGAGAAAAAACATATTGGCCTGACTCCTCTCGCCAGGGTATTCACGTCAGGTTCACCAAGAAACAAGCATCCAAAAACTCAAACGGAGTGTTGCTCTCACACCACATGTGCTGAGACTGTTGGGAAAAGACAGCTTCTGGATATAGAGCTTGGTCCCACCGAGCGCGGTGGCCGTTAAAATTTCATCAGGCTAAAACCTACGGTGGCCCCTCGGTGGCCCTCCGAGCTGGCGGGCCGTGAATAGCGTGACCGCCACTCACTAGCCGCGAACTCCGTGGCCCCACCGGAGGCCACCCACCACCGTGGCTGGGTGGTCACCGGTGGGATTTTTGCGAGGCAGCTCGTCTTCGCGGCAATCGAGTTAAAACCTTGAAAATTTAACCCTCCTCGCTCAGATAACACCTGGACTTTTGGCAAAGTCGCCAACGATTTCAGCCCATTTTCTAGTGAATTTTACAATTTAAGGCTGAAGGCGGACCACCTCGCGCCCACCTCAGTATGACCGCTGTGGTCCTCCATCCAGATGATTTCATCCAATCGATACATATTCAGCGTTTTCGAGTCCGTTTTTAACGACCACCGCGGCCGGTGGGACCGAGCTGATAGAACGAAAAACATGTAGACAGGACTTCCTAGAAAACCCGCAAAACACTTTTCTATTTGAGGTACATTTTCTCGTGTCCACCTCTCATGATCGCGACTCCATGTTGAGGTTCATTTAACATCCTCGCGCTCCATGCGATCTACTTTTCCATCTATGGTCAACGTCAATCTTGCATAGTCCCTCGATCGGCTAGCTTGGGGTGTTCGTTCCGCGTAGACACGTACCATAGCGTGGATTAAACAAACCCTAGCGTGCATCTCTCCATCACTAATCCGCATCATACCACCACATCGCCACCACTTCCACTTGCTACATGTCTGTTTCTCCAAGTATGCCCCTATTGTCCACCCTGAAAGCTACATGTACTTCATCACTACATGCACCCCAAGCCTGTCCACACTAATTCACACACATGCACACAATCTACAGTGATAGTAGACTACAAAAGAGCAGACTTTGGCGTCGTGCTTTATCTACGGTCACCACCACCCCAATGCCACAACATCCAGAGCACCGTGACATAGACCATATTGTGGCAACAGATGCGTGAGAGGCACGCTCCCACCCACCAAAATTTAGCAGTCTACCTTCTAGCAATGTGAGGGTGACATTGTGGTCGTTCACCAACGTCAGTCATGCACCCATCCCCTTTTGTCTGGCAACGTCGTCTCGTTGTCGATGTGATGAATGTCTATGTCAACCTTCCACGGCTGGCTTCTGTTTTTCTTAAGTCGAACGGTGGACGGTCTAAACGGAATATGGAAGGTCCGGTCAATCCTTAACCAGGGGTCCGATGCGGGTAGGACCATCCCTACACCGAACCCCCGGTAGGGAGGACCAACCTCGGCCAGCAGGGGTGGAACGATAGCTTTCAAGGAAAATGCAGCCGATCGGCAGAGGCAGTCCTCGCCCGCACGGCCGGCCTGGCTTAGCAAGGATGGTCCATGAGGAGATCGAAGGGGCCCCTCCCATGTTTAAAGGTGGGGGAGCCTTTTACCCTAATTTTTCAACATCTAGTCCACGACGCCTCTCTTCTATGGCTTATCGTTGTAGGGCTCCCACTTTGTGAGACTCGAATTAACTAGTCACATTAGGCCCTCATTTTGAATGGGCTGCAAGAATATCTCTAAAAGACTTGGCTAGTGTGAGAAAGTTATTGATACTTTGCCCCCACTTTCTTCGATAGGATATTTTAGTAATCAAGTCTTGAAATGAAGTGCTTTCGACATAGTCTTTTCAACTGATAAAGAATGTGGATGTTATGACTATGGCTTGAGAAGTCCACATTCTGCCATCATTGGTTTCATCTTTGTAAGAAATTCTTTTGGAATACAAAGGTAGGTTTAATCGTTGCTGCAAAAGCGGTTCACATAGGAAAAGGAAGGTTATTGTAAGTACATTAACATTTCACACCAGCATGCACGAAGGCAAAAACCTGGCCGTGACTACGGTGACGTCTGCAAGGCAGATTTCGATATTCGAGCCCGACACTTTCAAAGTGAGGGCAAGCGAGTGATAATGCTTCAAAGAGGATTGCAAAATTCGCAAGCCTCTTTTAAAAAGATACAGATTTCCTTTTACCCACTTTCTTTCAAATCGAGAATGGAATCTCCACGTTTTTAACTCGGACAACGACTCCTAAACTCTTTGTTGGTTTTATACGAAACCCCCACAGTTTCAAGAATCATGAACATTCTCCCCACATTTTTCAAACATCGTCGAATACCCACTATTTTTTACACTTAGCTCATCGTCCAGTGGTTATCATGCGTACATCAAATACTCACTCTGCATGATTACGTGCCCGACGAAATACAACCCAAGCTTCAGTCGCGTCGACTTGGACTTCTCTTTTTTGTCATTAATCTCTTACGAGATAGGGTTCCCTTTTTTCAGAGCTTTAGGCCTGCAATTCATATGTACGTCTGCAAAACTTTGTTTCCTCGTCGCAACTTCACTTTTGTCACGACGTCACATGATGCCCTCACGACAAGAGACATACTTCTTGTCGCAAGAGAAAAGATGTCGTTGTACGTCCGTTTGTCTTTCTTTTCCTCGCGCCAGCCGTTGATAGGCTCGCGAGCTTTGTCGCTCGATCGCCCCATTGTCTTGTACCTCTTTTTCCCGTTGTGTTTGATGCACAAGATGCCACGCCCTCTTTTTTGTTGGAGGATGCGATGACTGCGCTGGTTTTATGCTTTGATATGGCGCAGTCGGATCCGCAATCGGACAATGATAGGCGAATCGGGAATTTTCTCGGTGGTTTCCGGGAGCGGAGCTGTGGACAGTTTCTTTTTGTACAGGCCAGATTTATTCTGGCACTCAGGCCTAAAGGGCCTGGTTTGTAAAATAGAGTGTGTCGCATGCGCAAGCCATTGCGCATGCCTCCTAGAAGGCGGGGACCAGCAGTTGCGCAGCACGACAAAGCGTCGCGGTCAGATACAGTCAGACCTGGTTAGACCTCTGACATGAGGCGTTGTGAGAGCTCCTAGAGGGGACCGTCTGCACAGGCAGCCCATGGCCACGACTCAGCGTGCCTCTCTGCTCGCCACTTGGACTGGCTGTGTGGCGAGCCAGAACGCAAGGATTACGGTTACGGAGATCTACGGTTCTCACTGATCTGAGAGGACCGTCAGGATGCGAGTATTACGGCTACGGAGATCTACAGCTCTCACAGATCCGTGAGGAGCTCCAGGATTCAAGAACCACGGTTACGGTGAAACTTCACCGTGAGTCTGAGGAAGCTTCTCCATCAAGGCAAGGCAGTCAACTTGCGAGAGCCGCAAGTATAAAAGGCGGCGGCCCTGGCACTTCTCATTTTCTCAGCAGGAGTCCATGACTACGCCTTTGCTGTGCCTCAGCACTTAGCATCTGGAAGCACCTCAGACCAAGACTCTGCTGGAGCTCGCCCTGAAGACCCCTGTAAGCCAGGCAGGACTCTGCCAGCCTGGGAGGAGGAAGCCCTGACTACCTGGAGGCCAGTCAACCTGGAAGACGGTGCTGGACCAAGACCCTTGCGTCCACGGCCATCACGGCCTAGCAAGGCGTTGCCCCTGCGCGGGCCAGGAGCAATGGCTGAGCTCTGCACATAGCCTCTGTTAGGCTGTACTTTTCATGTACCATACTTGTATATTGACAATCAATCAAGATTCCATTTCCGCTGTCAGTTTCACATGTCTCACTTTGTATGGTACATGCTGAGCTGCTGACATGTGTGCTAGCTTGCTGCACACAAAAGATCCTGCAAAGCAAGGGGCCTAGCCCTTGCTGCACCTAGTCCCAAATTCCAACATTTTTTATTTGGGCCGTCGTCAGATGAGGTTTCTTGGAAAAACGGAACCTTGTTTTTGGGTAACGTAGTAACCATTGTCATCAAACTGTAGACAAAACTTCCAAAACAAATTTTGGCATAGTTTCACGTTTTTTGAAAAAACAGTGTGTGTAAAGGCTTCTGTGAGTGTGTGTGTGTGTGTGTGTGTGTGTGTGTATGTGTGTNGAGGTTTCTCAGAAAAATGGAACCTTGTTTTTGGGTTACGTAGTAACCATTGTCATCAAACTGTAGACAAAACTTCCAAAACAAATTTTGGCATAGTTTCACGTTTTTTGAAAAAACAGTGTGTGTAAAGGCTTCTGTGAGTGTGTGTGTGTGTGTGTGTGTGTGTGTGTGTGTGTGTGTGTGTGTGTGTATGTGTGTATGTGTGTGTGATTGTGTGTGTGTATGTGTGTGTATGTGCCATACTTGTACATTGACAATCAATCAAGATTCCATTTCCGCTCTCAGTTTCACATGTCTCACTTTCTATGGTACATGTTGAGCTATTGACGTGTCTACTAGCTTGCTGCACACAAAAGATCCTACAAAGCAAGGGGCCTAGCCCTTGCTGCACCTAGTCCCAAATTCCAACATGGTATCAGAGCATTAGGCTCTGTGTTCAGCTAGTCTAGCAGCAGCAGCAACAGCAGCAGAGCGGATTGGTGACGCCAGTCTTCACCATCCCTGTACAAGCTTGAGGAGGAGAGCTTGCGTATCCCCGCTCAAGTGTGCAGCACGACCGGCCTTCGCGACGTTCGGCCTGCACAAGTCAAGAGCATCAAAAGACCATGAGCAACATGGAGGTGGAGGATCAAAGGGATGGTTCTCCACCTCTTGATGAGAACTCTGTTTTGCATGGTTTGCGCATGGGTCAGGAACAAGGACGCCATGTTGCAGACCACGCGCAATGCCAAGCTGAAGAGGCACAACGCATGGCACAACAAGAAGCCGCAGCTCACCAAGCTGTGGAGCACGAAAGGGAGGCACTGAGGTAGCAGATCGGAGCACAAGAGCTCCTTCGGCAACAAGAGCAGCTGACGCATGCCGCACGTGCATCTCACACACATCAACTGGAGCAGTCACATGCGGCACAGGCTGCCCAGATTGCTCAACTGCAGTAGCAACTGGTGTGGTTTCAACAGCAGCAGTAGCTTGAGCAACAGCAGCTTCAACAGCAGCAACAACAGCAACAGATGCAGTGGCAACAAGCATCTCATGCATCATCTGCTCATATGCCTCATGTAAGCCCTCCTCCTGTTGTGCCACCAGCAGCTCCTCCACAAGTGCATCATGTGGCACCTGCTCAAGGAGGAATGTCGCAGCAGTTTGCAGCTCAACAGCCTCAAGCTGCTCCTGTGGTGCCACCTACGGCACAACATCAACCAGCATAGCAGGCACCCATGCCACAAGGCTACATGGCCCAGCCAGTTGTGGTGCCAGCAGCACTACCATTCCAAGTCCATCCAGTAGCACACATGCAGCAGCAATGCCATGTGCAAGGCCCCCAAGTGCCTCCACAAGGCAAGGCATACCAAGGTTTTGAGGACGCCGTGCCCCCAGCAGCCGCAGCCTTGCAGCTGCATAAGATCAAGATTGATCAATTTGATGGACAGAACTTCCCTCACTGGGCACACAAGTTTAAGCAGATTGCCCAGATTCATGGCATTTGGAAGTTCTACACCGGGTACTACGCACCTCCACCCTTGGGGTCGCCACCACAAGTGGTGGCAAAGTACAACTACTTCAACCAAGCTGCATTCGTGATGCTGGACAACCAGTTCATCGCCCGCATCCAACAAGCCATCCGGATGTACGAGGACACGGTAGATTCGGCAAAGCAAGCGTGGTCCTATCTCGTCAGGACCTACATGGCGGGTGATTCCACCTTCAAATCCCACCTCCTCAGAGAGCTGTCACACATCAGCCTCAACAGCTTTGACAGCATCGAAGCATACATCAACCAAGCCAAGTCCCTGCGTGACCAGCTCGCAGTGACGGACGCACCAGTGTCGGAGCCCGCCTTTGTGACGTTCCTCCTCAACGGCCTAACTGGGGACTGGGACGATGTGCGTAAGGTGCTCAAGTTCAAACACGAGAACGAGCTGACTGAAGCATACATCTGCAAGATGCTCCTCACTGAGTAACGTGACCGCCAGTTGGCAAAAGAAAAGGAAAAGATTTTCATTAACGCCACGTACCAAGGGGTTAGCACTGCAGTCAGCTCCACTCATCAGTCAAGGAAGAGCCAGCCGCCGATGAAGTCGGTCTCGTCCCAGTCATCTGCCCAGTCCAAGCCAAACACGAGCTCGCGCAGCTCGCGTGACCAGCAGCTAGGATCGTGCCCTGCATTCGAGTGCCATTATTGTGGCAAGCCAGGGCACATGAAGAGGGAATGCAGAAAGCGCTTGTGGGACGAGGAGCAAGCAAGACGGAAAAGGCAAGCCAGCAAATCAGGAGGACAGGGGGAGAAGAAGAGTGGTAACCAAGCAAAACCAAGTGAGAAGCAAGAGAAGAGGCCAGAGAAGCAGACAAAGGAGGGAGGCGAAGGCAAGCAGTATGACTACACTGGATCCGTGTTTCAACTCTCAANATCTGCCCAGTCCAAGCCAAACACGAGCTCGCGCAGCTCGCGTGACCAGCAGCCAGGATCGCGCCCTGCATTCGAGTGCCATTATTGTGGCAAGCCAGGGCACATGAAGAGGGAATGCAGAAAGCGCTTGTGGGACGAGGAGCAAGCAAGACGGAAAAGGCAAGCCAGCAAATCAGGAGGACAGGGGGAGAAGAAGAGTGGTAACCAAGCAAAACCAAGTGAGAAGCAAGAGAAGAGGCCAGAGAAGCAGACAAAGGAGGGAGGCGAAGGCAAGCAGTATGACTACACTGGATCCGTGTTTCAACTCTCAAACATGGAAAGCAGTGGGTTGATTCGCTCAACCTATGTCTCGTACTTGGATAGTGGGTGCACATCCCACATCACCTTCGACAAGGCCTGCCTACACGAGCTCCTCCCCTGCTCCAAGGGCTACGTCACAGTCGCAAACAACAAGCAAGTGCCAGTGCTGGGAAAAGGGCAAGTGACATTGACAGGGTACCAGGGTGCCCAAGTCAAGCTTGGAGACGTGTTGTTCATACCTGAGATTGCAGTGAACCTCCTTTCTCTGGGGCAGCTGATGAAGAGAGGAGCACGCATCGTCAGCAACGCGCAGCACGTTGCTTTAAAGAGCCGTGAAGGCGAGACCTTCGCAGAAGGCCGCCTCCTACCTCACGGAAGAAATTTTGATGGACCTCCGTCCGCCAGCTCATGACGACCTCAAGTCGCCCTTCGCAGCAGCAAGTCTCCACCAGGCTTCTGGTGTAGACCTGGCTATGTGGCACAGACGATTGGGCCACATCAGCAATCAACTTGTGCAATCAATGCACAAGAAGGAGCAGGTCAACGGCCTTGACATCAAGGATAGTGGAAGCAATGATGCTACGCAGCCGTGCAAGGACTGCGTCCGTGCAAAGCTTCCTCGGCAGATGTTCCCTCCTGCGACCAAGTGCGACGTCAACCAAAAGTTGAAGCTGGTCCACACAGACATCTGCGGACCACTGCCATCAGCCACCATCTACGGCGGGCATCGATACTTCCTTCTGTTTGTCGATGATGCAACAAGGTTCGTGTGGAGCTACCCTCTTCGCACGCGCGATGAGGATCCTACCTATTTCTTCGAGTGGCTGGCGATGGCAGAGAGACAAAGCAATGCAAAGCTGCAAGTTCTGCGCTCAGATAGTGCCGGGGAGTATACGAGTGCAGAGTTCATGTCTCGTCTAGAAGACATGTGTATCGTACAGCAGTTTTCAACGGCCTACACGCCGTAGCAGAACGGTGTGGCTGAAAGGGCCAACCGCACGATGCTGGAGACTCTGAAGGCCATGCTTCTTGGCACTCAACTCAGCAGCAACTGGTGGCCATACGCGCTACGGCAAGCAGTCTGGGTGCGCAATCGCGTACCGCACGTGTCGCTGCCTGACCTGACTCCATTTCAGGCATGGCATGGTGACAAGCCTAACGTCACTATGCTAAGGACCTTTGGCTGCATGGCACTTTTCCATGTACCAAAGGAGCGCCGCAAGAAGATGGCTGACAACGCATCGTGGGGAGTTTTCCTTGGACAGAGCCCAAACATGAAGGGCTGGGAGTTCTACGAAGTGGACTCGCAACGGATGACAGTCAGCCGTGACGCCATCTTCTTTGAGAATCTGACGCGACAAGCATGGGAGGAAAAGCAAAAGAATGCTCCAGATTTCCTCCAGACCTTCTACGACTCCTACAACGAGTCTTTGAGGGAAGAAGATGCAACACCAGACCCACTCACCCTTGCGGATCTGGATCAAGCGCATGAGGAGGCTGTGGGGGCGCGTGTGCCCCTCAAGGGAGACCACCTTGTAGGCATCCCCCGAGATCACGAGACGGCTGAGGTACGAGTTGGCGAAGCTGAGGCTGTTCCTGTGAAGGATGGTCCTCAGGCGCCGCGGCAGCTCCATCCTCCAAGCAGCGTCCACGAGAGGCGTTTCACGCGCCTCATGCAGCAGCAGATGGAGCAGCAGAGAGCAGAGGAGGGGGAGGAGGAGCACAACATGGCCATTACAGCATGCTCACTGTATAAAGAGGATGCAGAAGTTCTTGCAGACTTCACAACCACTCATCTCACTGCCCTTCTGACATCGGCCAAAGAACTGCCCCCAGAGCCAAGGACTCTGAACGAAGCTCTCAGTGGAGAGCATGCAGCTGAGTGGAAAGCTGCACTAGATGCGGAGTACGCAAGTCTCATGGAGCAAGGAACGTGGGAGCTCATTGAGCTACCACCAGGCTCTCGACCTGTTGGAGTCAAGTGGGTCTTCCGCATCAAGACGAAGGCTGATGGGAGCATCGACAAATTCAAAGCACGATTGGTGGCAAAGGGTTTCTCGCAAGTGGAGGGAAAAGACTTTTTTGAGACGTACGCCCCTGTGAGTCGCTACACCACAGCCCGCATCATGCTGGCAGTCGCGGCAGTGATGGACTATGAGGTGCATCAACTCGACGTCAAGAACGCGTTTCTGCATGGAGAAATGGACATGACAGTGTTCATGAAGTAGCCGGAGGGTTACGATGATGGGAGCGGACGGGTGTGCAAACTAGTCAAAAGTTTGTACGGCCTGAAGCAAAGTCCACTTCTGTGGTACTGCAAGCTCCAAAGCCTTTTGGAGTCCCTCAACTTCCACCCATCAGCATACGACAACTGCCTTTTTCTCCACAGGCCATCAGCAGAGGAGAGACCCGACTGCTACGTCCTGGTCTATGTCGACAACATTTTGATCATCGGCCCATCGGCAGACCTTATCGATGCCACGGCAGCAGCCATGGCAAAAGAAGTCAACGTCACACTCATGCCGAGCTTCGAATACTACCTTGGTATGAACATCAAGCGAGACCGCACGACCAAGACACTTGGGTTGAGCCAACAGACCTATGCCACAAAGGTCTGTGAGCGATTTGTCGTCCCTGAACGGCACGTGCCAACCCCTCTCACTCAGCAGCAGCTGAAGCATGAGGGACCAAGGGGAAGAAATGAGTCAGACTATCGCAGCAGAGTGGGCTCTTTGATGCACGCCGCAAGTTGCACGCGGCCGGATCTACAGTTTGCTGTAAGCAACCTCGCACGCGGCAATGAGACATGCTCTGAGGCGGCGTTCAAGGAGCTTGACCGAGCCCTCGGATACCTCCGGACCACACAAAATTCCAGTCTCAACTACGGCACCGAACGTGGTCTCGAACTACGGTGCTATGTGGATGCTGACTTTGGAGGAACTGAGGAGGAACGACGCAACACTACAGGTTTTGTGTGTCTGATCGGTAGAGGAGCGGTGTCGTGGACAAGCAAGCGGCAGAACCTCATCACACTCAACTCTGCAGAAGCTGAGTATGTGGCTGCCACCTCGGCTACACAGGAGGTCACGTACCTACGCAACCTCCTCGAAGACATCGGCTTTCCACAGGAGAAGCCAACGGTCATTTTTGTTGACAACAAATCCGCAATTGACTTGGCGAATTCAACCAAGTTTCAGGGTCGGACCAAGCACATCGACATCCGCGGGCACTGGATCCGCTCAAAAGTGCAAGACAGCACGATTCAACTTGTCCATGTGCCCAGGACAAAGCAAGCTGTGGATTTCTTGACAAAAAGCCTCGCAAAGGATGTTTTCTACCGCTGTTCACAACAATGTGGACTTACTGCAAGTGCGTTCTCACAGTATGCCCTGAAAAATGGCGAAGACAACGGCACGTGGAAGTCGAAAATCGGGCGGTGCGCCATCGATGCCTCGTTCGGCGTTCAGACCACTTTCACCTATTTTATGGTGCAAGTGGGAGAGGAGGTGACCACTGCAGCAGAGAGGGGGAGCACTGGAAGGCCTGAGGATTTACAACAGGAAGCTCCAGGTGATCCCAAGCAACAACAGAATTTCAACACCAGCAGGGACTATAATAGGTCAGCAATGACAGCGGACCTAATTCTGTCCTCTGGTCTCGGAGGACGCAGAGACTACCCGCATGATGCTGCGGGCCGTTTCAGCAAAAAGGCGAGAAGCGAGCAGCTCGATGACGCAGCTGCTCGCCGCCAAGCTCGCTTGGCGAAAAGGAGGCAAACCGCGACCGCGCAGCTGCGGTCGAGGAACGGAGCTGCAGCAAGAGGCGCGACAGCGGCCGCAGCAGCCTGCTCAAGAGCAGTGGGTGTTGTGCAAGCAGCCTGCGCAGCAGGCTCGCTAGCCGACGGGGATGCCTGCACAGCTCGAGCGACAGGTGCCGCCGGCAAGTACGAGGACCTGCTTGGTCTCGCACGATCTCGCGAGGCTTCTGTTGGTCCTAAACGGTGACCTCAACTTTCGCCGAGCAAAAGACAAAACGGCGGACAAGTGGATGTGGTCTCGGCGGCCACGGACGGAGGAGATTCGCCGCTGGCCATTTCAAGCTGCGCAAGGTGCCTCCTTGCATACGCGACAGCTAATCTCACTTCAACAGCTACTTGCGTCAACCACACGGGCCCTACCCGTGAAGAATCGCGCGGATTTCCGGAGGGGAAAAACAATCTCGCAACGAGCTCGGCTGCGACAGCGTCACCGGACAATTTGAGCAAGAACCGGGTCACCGAGACTAAAACTCACGGACAGAAAGAACAGAATCTGGTCAAGCAGCTGACGTTAACGAGTTCTACGGCTGTGACTGGAGCTAATCGGAGTGACGCAACTGAAAACGGCAGAGTGAGACTTCCCCACCATGGAGGCGCAGCTTATATGGCGCCAGCAACCCAGGGTTCTGTGGAGGCACCAGAAAGTATTTTTGAGGGCACTACAGAGGTGTCTCCAACTCTCCAGCAGCAGGACGGGACGAGGAAGGTTCCGGAGGGGAAGAATGAACATGCGGACCGTCAGACATACAGGCCACCAGGGAGTTTGCTTTCGGAAGAAGCAACCGGGAATCTTCTGGTGTGGCCTGAACTTGACCCGAACATTTCCGGTTTTCTGGATTTTCTGGAATCAAGTGGGACGGACCCGGAAACAGGACCTTTTCTATCCCCGGCACCCAAACAATGCGACATCGAGGAAAACAATTTTTTCTTCGATACGGCAGCTGACGCCAAGGCTTTTCTTGACCAACCCATCACCGGGGAAGATTCTCAGCTCTAGTTTCTCGATGAGATTTTTTGGGAGCCTCTCGAGGATTTTTTTGGCGGCACCCACGCCTGAGAAAATTCCTTCACCAGCGCACCCATCGAGGGGGAGTGTTGGAGGATGCGATGACTGCGCTGGTTTTATGCTTCGATATGGCGCAGTCGGATCCGCAATCGGACAATGATAGGCGAATCGGGAATTTTCTCGGTGGTTTCCGGGAGCGGAGCTGTGGACAGTTTCTTTTGGTACAGGCCAGATTTATTCTGGCACTCAGGCCTAAAGGGCCTGGTTTGTAAAATAGAGTGTGTCGCATGCGCAAGCCATTACGCATGCCTCCTAGAAGGCGGGGACCAGCAGTTGCACAGCACGACAAAGCGTCCCGGTCAGATACAGTCAGACCTGGTTAGACCTCTGACATGAGGCGTTGTCAGAGCTCCTAGAGGGGACCGTCTGTACAGGCAGCCCGTGGCCACGACTCAGCGTGCCTCTCTGCTCGCCACTTGGACTGGCTGCGTGGCGAGCCAGAACACGAGGATTACGGTTACGGAGATCTACGGTTCTCACTGATCTGAGAGGACCGTCAGGATGCGAGTATTACGGCTGTCAACCGGCCTGAGGCAAACGGACTAGAAGACAGGGCTGACACAATAGCACCTGCCGTCCGCTCCTAGCATTTCAGCTAGGAGAAGATATCACCCTCAGGATCACGGTTCCACACTGAGCAGTTCCTAGGCAATCACTTGCTAGCAACTGTGTCCACTTAACACTTGGTCACTTTCGCGCGAGGTGCTAGTCAAAGACTAACTCCTGGGGCTTAGACCAACCAGTGTCTTCTTTATACTGTTCCTTAGTTGGACAACTCTGTGAGGAGCATCTAAGGCCAGATTGTGTAATTAGAATGAGGAATGAGCCTGGTACATATAGTCCTAGGCCTGGCTTCTAAGGTGTGTGGGTAGTGACACTTTTGGGGTGGTCAATCCACACCACCTCACCAGTCCGCCAATTGACGCATCCACTGACCGCCAAGTGGCGCACTCTCCTCATGCATGGAGAAATGTCTAAGAAACTTCCCCTGTGCTAGAAGGTCAAAAAACCTCCTGCGCACATCAAGGCTCGATCGCAGGACCTGTTGTCCCTAAGTCCAACATGCTATCCGTTGCGCTACACTTCTGGTGTCTCGCTTGGANTTGCACCACGAACAAGGTTTGGGGGACTTACTCCAAGGGAGCAGTGCATGCCCAACCTGTCCATCAACCCATAGCAGTGGCCATGGGGCATAGAAGAACAACAATCTCTCCCTTGCACCGTAGGCCACCTGCTGTGGTAGCATTCTTCGGCATAAACCTGTAGCTCTAGGTTGTGTTTGTGCATGTCAGTTTTTTTGTATTTTTTTTGGTCTTTAGTTCTCATCTCTTGCATCCACCATGCCGACTCCTCGAGCACCTACAACATGCAAATCACTGTCTAGCGGCTTTGTCAAGAAGTCCGCAAGCATTTTCTTGGTTGCGACATGCTCCAGTTCCACAACACCCTTGGCGATAAGGTCACGTGAGTAGTGGTACCGAATATCAATGTGCTTTGTACACCGGGAGATCATGTCGTCCTCTGCCATAGCCATGGCACTTTGGTTGTCGATGCGGATGACCGTTGCCTCCTCTTATGGTGCCTTGATCTCATCAAGCAAACTGCGAAGCCACTGTATTTCCTTGCACACTTCGGAGAGTGCAATGTACTCCGCCTCAGCAGTAGAAAGCGAGACGCAGTCCTGCTTCCTGCTTGCCCACGAGACCGCACCACCGTTGAGAAGACAAACAAACCCTGAGGTGGACTTCCTGTCATCAATCCGTCCTCCCCAGTCCGCGTCAGTGTAGCATGTCAGCCGTAGCAAGTCTGATCCTTCTAGACCTCCAAACCGGAGTCCGACGTGCCGAGTCTTTTTGAGGTAGCGAAAAATCCGCTTCACAACTTGCCAATGTTCTGGCCCAGGGTTGGCCACAAACCTGCTCACCTGACCCAATGCAAAAGCAATGTCAGGTAGTGTTCCCACCATTGCGTACATGAGGCTTCCAACGGCGGACTGGTATGGAATGTTTTGCGTCTCCCGCCGGTCTGCCTCATTGCTTGGTGACATGGAGGAGGAGAGCTTGCAGTCGGAGGGCATGGGGGTGCTGACGGGCTTGCAGTCCTCCATGTTGTAGCGCTTCAAGATGTCCATGATGTACTTGGTCTGGTTGAGCTCGATGGTGCCTGCTTTGCGGTTGCGGTGAACAGCAATCCCGAGGTAGTACTCGAGAGGTCCCATGTCCTTCATCTTAAATCTGCTGGCCAGATTTTTCTTGAGGTCCGTGAGGGCCTCCTGCGAGGAAGAACACATGATAAGATCATCCACGTACAACGCCACAAGTAGCAAGCCACGTTCGTCCTCCCGCACATAGACGCTAGGGTCATTTTTGCAATGTGCCAAGGAGATCTCAGCCAGGAAGCTGTCCATCTCCTTATACCAGATCCGTGGGGCCTGTTTCAGTCCGTACAACGCCTTCACCAGCTTGCACACCTTACCCTCGGGTGCTTTGACACCTTCCGGTACCTCCATTAGCACCTCTTTGTCGAGCTTCCCATAAAGGAAGGCTGTCTTCACATCCATCTGGTGGATCTCAAGGTCTTTGGCGGCAGCGACAGCAAGCAGGGACCTGATGGAGGCAAACGTGACGACCGGTGCGAAGGTCTCATCGTACTCAGAACCTGCGCGCTGTGAGAACCCTTTCGCCACAACCCTTGCCTTGTACTTGTCGATGCTATCGTCTTGCTTCCGCTTCAACCTGAGCACCCACTTTGAGCCCACCACGTGAGCGTTAGCGGGTCTGTCCACCAGCACCCATGTGCCATTTTCTTCGATGGACGCGAGCTCGCTGTCCACCGCCTCCTTCCACTTGGCCGCATCGGGCCTTGCCAGCGCTTCAGCCACAGTGAGCGGCTCTCCCTGAGCCAAACAGGACCAGCTCAGTCCAGTCCAGCTTCCAGTGTCAGCGTCGTACTTTGGAGTTTGTTTTCTTTGTCGTGTGCTGCGACGTTGCATTGCATGTGGATGTTTGCCATGCTGTTGCTCCTGTGGTGTTGGCTGCCCTGGAGTTGAATTTTCCTCTTTTGAAGAGCCACTGGCCTCCGAGCTGGTCTCAGAGGCCTCGGACGTCTTCGACTCTGTGTCGGAGCTCGCCGCTGTGTCAGCCTGCGCAGCCGCTCCCCCTGGCACACCACTCTTCTTCACGGCCTGCCGCACTGGCACCACTTGCCAGTTTTCAGGAGCTTGATCTCCTGACTCTAGCAGCACCAACCACTCTCCCTGTTTTGGAGCTTCCGTGGGATCAAGCATCTCTTCCTTGCCTGGTTTCCTCTCGTCAAAGGTGACATCTCGGCTGGTGATGAGTCTTCTTCCTGCCAGGTCCCACAAGCGATATGTCTTGTGGGCCGTCTCATAGTCCACCATAACGCACTTTCGTGCTCTTGAATCCAGCTTGCCGGCACCCTCACCCGCCTGGACCTTTGCCCATGCACTGCAGCCGAATACTTTCAGGTGTGATGCGTCCGGCTTCTTCCCTGACCAAACTTCTTGTGGTGTCATCTGTTGCTTTCCCTTCTTCTTTATGCGCCTGCCGAGAGCAGCCGCAGGAGTCAGGTTGATGAGATAGCATGCCGTTCTTGCCGCTTCTGCCCAGAACCGCGGTGGAAGCTTTGCATCGAAGAGCATGCTACGCACCATGCCGAGGATGGTCTGATTCATCCGTTCGGCAACACCATTGCTCTGTAGCGTGTAAGGCGTTGTGGGCTGGTGGTTGATCCCATGTTGCCGCAACCAGCTCTTGCATGCCTCGTACTCTCCGCCGTTGTCGCTCCGCATCCCTTTGACTCTCTTTCCGGTCTGCCGCTCCACCATGGCGACAAACTCCTGCAACTTTTCTCTGACCTCTCCCTTTGTTTTGAGGAAGAAGATCCACACCTTGCGGCTGTGGTCGTCTATGAAGGTCAGAAAATACTTGCTACCACCGTTTGATGCCGTGCGAAAGGGTCCGCACACGTCGGTGTGAATCAGGTCAAGGGCTGATTCTGCACGGCGACCATTATGCTCAAAGTGAGTTCGCTTGGTCTTGCCTTGGAGGCAAGGTTCACACAGGCTGCCACACTCAACCGCATCCTTCTTGCAACCATCCATGCCACGGACCAGCTGTTGTTGCTGAATGACTTGGAGCGTGCTGTTTGCAACGTGCCCAAAGCGTCTGTGCCACAGATCAGAATCTTCGTCCTTTGCGGCAGAGGATGCTTTTTTAGTCCTTGTTGGTGTGCTCTCCTGTGTTGGTGCCGAGACCACTGCCTCCGCTGCACCCGCATGACCCTCGTCTTCCGCGGTCTTTGCTGCCGTTGTCTGCAATACGTAGAGTCCGTCAACCCGTGGAACCTGTGCCACGAGATCTTTGTTGGCATAGAGGACCTTGATGTCCTCGTTCCTGGCAATGACCGCCTTCTTCTGAGTGAACACCACTGTCATGTCGTTGTCCGTTATCTTTGACACAGACAGAAGGTTTGCCGCAAAGGAGGGCATGTAGACCACGTCACGTAGCCGTAGATCCTTCTCTGCACCATTAAGGTTGATGCTCACCAGCTTGTCTCCCACGCCCTTTGCATTGACGACACTGCCGTTTGCACATCTGAACCGCCGATCGGTGGGGCCGATGGAGACAAATCCAGCCTGGTCGTTGCTGGAGTGATGATCGGTGCCGGAGTCGAGCCCAAAAGCTCCTAGCCTGAGCAGCACCGCTCCTTTTGCTGGAGGCGTGCTCTGTGCCATCATGTTGGTGGCTTCTTTGCCACCCTTTTTGTTGCCTTTGTTCCCACCGCTTCCGCCGTCTTCCTTCTTTGGCGACCTGCACTCTCTTGCCCAGTGCCCAGGTTTGCCGCAGTTGCGGCAGTTACCCTGTCGCTTGGGAGCCTTGCCGCCATTGTTGCCTCCGCCGCCACCGCTTCCGCTGCCGCCTTTCTGACCAGAGGCTGACCCTTTGCTCCCGC
>SZWC01004795.1:108091-128235 GCA_023375785.1 Penium margaritaceum | reverse complement strand
TGTGTATGTGTGTGTGATTGTGTGTGTGTATGTGTGTGTATGTGTGTGTGTGTGTATGTGTGTGTGTGCTTGTGAGTGTGAGGGTATGTGTGTGTGTGTGTGGGTGTGTGTGGGTGTGTGTGTATGAGAGAGAGACGGACAGAGAGAGAGAGAGAGAGAGAGAGAGAGATTGAAGATGTACGAAATACCTCTACCAAGTGGACAGAGAAAGTACGATGTTGCCCAAAATTTGGTTGAGAGCATCAACATAAAGAGCTTCATAGGGTTATAGTGAGAGATAGGGAGGGAGAAAGAGTGAGAGCGAGAGCGAGAGCAAGAGCAAGAGCAACAGAGAGAGAGAAAGAGAGAGAGAGAGCCGGAACGAATCGACCGTGTCTCGCCGGCACTGTAGGTGGTGGAGAAGTCTCGGTACATTGCGGAGGTCCATCGTGTCGTCACGCCCTCCTCTACCATATATCGCCAATGTGGGTATCTTGAAATTACATCAACGTCAATCCTGACAGGTGAAAGCCACACAAACCAACACTCCCCCTGGCTGACATAACCGTCCACGTGAGAACAAATGTACGAAGGCATGAAACAACAATGTATGCCAAACCAAAATCTGCATCTGTCAACCACACACACACACACACTCATCTGCTACCCATCTTAGGTCTCCCTAAATACTGGCGCATCACACCAAGTGTCTGGGTCTGGACCATGAGTGGAGTGATGCACATGCACACAAACCAGTGTTATGCACATCATGCACATTTGAGATGACAAAATGGTCTCCTCGTGACATTGGCGGTACCAGTGTCCGGGTCTACAAGAAATCCAACAGGTGTCTGTGTGCCGACCATAATAGCATCATCAATCAACACATACGATCATAGAGGTTCTCCTCGTAACATGGGTGTACCTCACCACGTGTCCGGGTCTTGAGCACTATGAGTAAACGAGCTGGCTTGCACATGCCACACGTAGTATGGCCACACACCAAGACACATGACCATATGCTCTCCTCGTGACACTGGTGCAACCGACGAAGTGTCCAGGTCTCGATCAATAGAGTGCGGCTGTAGTATGCTCATGGCAAGGTATGGACCCCTCGCCATGCATCTCCCATGACGTCATGTCAGGTCGAGGTCCACACAACACTCCCCCTCGACAAATGAACCTGGTGGCGATGTGCTCAACGGAGATGCTGGTACCGTTGCTGAACACATCCTGAGCGATGAATCATGTGATCTCTACATCCAATTGACATAGCTCCCCCTGTCATGTATGAGTCTACTCGCTCCCTCAAGGACAAAGTGGTGTCTCTGGCTATGACTCCTCACGTCGCAGCTGCATCACCTGGGGTGTATCGGTCAGCGCGTGACTGCCATGGGTCCCTACTCACAATCTCTCCTGTCTCCACTCTACTGCGGTGCATCCGTGTACGGCAAAGGAAAGGGAATGGGCAATCATTGCGCGAGCGTGGATGAAGTCGTGGAACTGGCCTCCTACGCGGGATAGCGCACCTTCAGGTAGAAGGGTGTACGACCAGAGGAGAAGGGCTAGAGCGATGAACTGGGTCACCACTCATGGATAAAGGTGAAGATGGAATAGCTGAATCCGGTGGATGAAGTTGCGTGACGGCAGCAGCACAAGGAAGAGCGATGACGAGGTTGACAGGAACGACGATGGCACAAACTGAAGGCACACTCAACTCTCCTGTGGTAGTGTCTCCAGCTGACGTCATACTCAAAGCTGGTACAAGATCCTCCCTGAGTGTGGGTTTGCCAGATCCTAGTGGCGTAAAGGTCGTGCCGATAGTAGTGATACTCCCCTCCTCTGAGAATCGCTCATGCGCTGCCATCACCTCTTGCTGCAACATCACTACACGCTCCTACAGGTTAGCGTAATCTGCCTCGGACAAGTGGAGGTGGCCCATGTCTGCCTCGCGTAGGATAAATCATGCCTCAGTGGATGCTACACATGCAGATTACAAAACTTGTGAGTAAAGCTCCATCTGCATCTCTGCTGCTAAAGACGATGGAGCCAGTCCTGCTGCATCCTCCTGGGGGACAACAAAAATTGCAATATGCTGAGACGCTGGAACATTGAACCAGCTATAGGTGTTACATTCACACTACAGCTCATGTCATACGAGGAGTGAGTGGTCGCATGTCGAGAGAGAAGGAGAAGGAGGAGTCGTACGAGTCCATGGAGTAGGTGGAAATCTCATCCGTGTACGTACTTCCACTCTCAGCGTCGATGTGATCAGTAGGGTCACTAACAGGTGAAAACAAAGGGGCAACACTCAGCTCCTACTGACAAGGTAACTCCATCCGCGTCTAGGGATCTGCTCTAGTGTCCTTGCCTGCCGCCATAGTGGACACAGGTGTGTAGGACTCCGGCTCGATAATTCCTGTCAAGGCAACCAGCAAGCGCAGCTGGCACTCACACACTGTCTCGCCGGGAAGGCTGATTGCTGCCACCTGCTCAATGATAGAGTGAGGACCACCATATGACTCCGTCATGTATGTCGCTACTTCCTCGTGTGTACGGGAACCCGGAGACTCAAGGAACATGGGTGACTCCTCACGCTGAAGCTGGTTCTTAGGTAGCGCAGATGACACCGCGAAGCCTGCTGAGTATGCTACAGCATATGTCCTAGCGAAATCTCTCAAAACTACTGCTCTAAAGAATACCTCAACCTCTAGAAGACCAGCCGGCCGACTCTGCTCATGCACTACGGCCGATGTCATGCTAATGGGAATCCGGTGTGCCAACACCCCCGGAAATGTGTATAGGACATCCCGATCCACACGATAATCCTATGCCACCACTAGGTCACTACCGATCGGAGTCGCGAGTGGCACTGCCAAGGCACGCGAGACCTGCACTCCTCCAGATGCAACCTGTAGATGTAGAACGTCCGACTGCTGCCCCAGCGTAGATGTGGGCCTCAATGACATGCACGTCCAAAGTTCTCCAACATCCACCGGATTGGTTTGAGTCTGCTACACACTCTCTCCCAAAAGTTTGGTAGATGCATCCCGATCCGTACGGGACTCCTATGCCACCCCTGGGCCTCCATCGGTCGGAGCCGCGAGTGGCACTGTCCAGGGACGCCGTGCCTGCGCTCCTCCTCATGTCACCCACTGCTGTGGAAGATCTGGATCCAGCCCGGACGATGAAGTCAAGCTCAATGACACGCAAGTCTCCACTATGAACGCCATGTCGGGATCAGAATCCACGTCGTGTGCTGTCACAGTATCATGTGAATCTGCCTGAGCTGGCACTCGAGCACCTCGGCACGGCACGAGTACGGATCGTATCGTTACGGTCACAGTAGGCAATGCACGGTGACTACACTCCTCCTCGACAGGGACAGCAACGGAAGCCAAGGAGGTGGAGGATGTGTCAAAACCGGCGTGAGCACAGCGTGCGGAGCGCTGACAATGACGTCGCTAGGTCACTTGGCTGGAACGAATGCATGAAGACATGTCATCGCGAGATGGCATCGTGGTCGCAGCAAAGTGTAGGATGAAAAGGATGGTGGCAGCCTAGGACTTGCTGGACGGTAGAGCTCAAGGTACACCATCGGATGAGGAAGGAGGAAAGGATGGAGGAGATGTGATCAAAGAGGTCGTCGACAAACTAGTGATAGAAGTATGCTCGATGACGAGGAGGTCACAAAGCCGCTATACCATCTGACACAGGCCATGGATCTCGATGACTATAGCTGCCACAGGTCCAGCTAGAGGATCTGCCAACGCTGGTAGATCCGTATGCTGTGGAGTACGCATGCTCGGACGAGGCTGAAGCGAAGATGGATGCCAGCCGCAAGGACGCATCCTGCAACGACGCCAACCATGACGTCCACCACCATAGTAATAGCCGGCGAAAGCGCAGGGCGCCTGCTCATATGTCTGCGCATTCATCACGTGCGCCAAACGATGGATAGGTGCCGAGGGCACCAACTCCTGGTGGTAAACACCAAGTTGCGGGAGAGGATGAGGCCAGTAGGTACTGTCACTCCTGGAGGTCACAACATCAGGGTCAGCAAACGTGACTAGACGAGACAAGCTACACTACCACAGCACGCGCGGAGACTAGAGCCTGACTAGTTGCGGCTACTAATGCTGTTGTCGCTAATAGAGCGAAGAATGCTCTAAGAAGAGAAGAGGTGGCGACTACAGATGTGGCTGCAATTCCAAGCAGTATACGACCCAGCCCCCGGACATGGAAAGAATCGAGTCTGCCGTCGATCCTAAGGAGTGAAATGCGCACACCAATCCATGGGCCCTAGGGAGACGTCGGTCCAGAACGCGTCTCGAAGCGGAGATTGCCGTCAACAACACAATTACATGTCGGCTAGGAATGTGAAATAGGAAGTGCTGTGACATCTGCTCTGCACTAATTAGTCGTTTCCATTGGACCGCCATAACCGCTATTGCTACTGATACTACTATTGTTGCAGTGGTTGCTGCCACTGTAGGTGGCGGTGTGATGCCGCACTATTGTATAGCCATTGAGTCTCGTCGAGAAATACCAATCCAAGGATCTTTCTCGATCTACTCAAATCTGGATGAGACCTTCTTTTTTTGTTTATCCCTTTTTTGTCTGTACAGGATATCCCACTCCGAGGGATTTTCCCTTGAATTTCACCTTTCTAGGCACGAGTGGAATTCATTTGTTTTTCTCTTTCTCTGTTCTCCTTTGTCTTTTTTTCTCTCACCGTTCACCCTTTCCGGGGAATCGCTCGTCCTCCCTCTCAAGCCAGGTGCAACTGGTACCTTGCCACTTTCTCTTTTTCTTCTTCTTTTTTCTCTCTAGCTTGCTCACCTCCGGCGAGGGTGCGATCACACCCATGAATTCGTGGGTGCAATCGCACCACGTTTGTGTGGGTGCGATCGCACCCACGCGGCCAGCCGGTGCTGCCGGCCTTGACTGGCAGCGCCGGTCGCGCTTCTTTCATGCAAGAGCACGGAAGCGGCAAGTCTGCTGTAGCAGCAGCTGCAGCTGCTGCACCGCGCAGTTGCTGCTGCTGTTGTTGCACGCCTCTCCTGCTGCTATGTGTTGCGGCTGCTACTACTGTCTTTTTTCTCTATTTCTTTCTTTCGTTATGCACACTATTGCATGTTGCTGCTGCTGCTGCCGTTGCTACTACACGTTGTAGCTGCTATTGGGTCGCTGCTTGCTGCTGCACGTTGTTGCTTCCGCTCACTGCTGCCATTGTTGCACGCTACTGCTGCATCGCTGCTGGTCGTGCACGCTGCTCCTGCCAACACGTGTTGTTCCTTTTGCTGCTGCTGCTCCTGCTCCTCACGCTGCACGTACCCCTCTTGAAACTCTGCCAGACGCCGGCCGGTGTAGTCCCCTGTGGTGGTGCATGTGCTGCTTCTGCCACCAATGCAGGAGTGGCTGCTACACCCGAGGATAGTTCATGGCTACTGCTTGCTTGCTTAAGAAAATGACCGCTCCTACACGTTGTTACCTGCGCGGCACCACGTGGCACGTTCTCTTTACGTTCCGCCCACTGCTGTTGCTTATGCTGCTCACATGCCCCCCTGCGCTCTGATATTAAATAGGAAATGTTTTTGGGTTTGCATGCCCATGCAAAAATGAACATGAGCTCTGTGTGTGAGTACGATGAAAGACGGCATGAATCTAGCTAAGTCTAGAACGTTGAATGTAAAAGAACAAGGAGAAAATACAAATGAGCCCCTAGCGGGCTTAAGTACGGACGCCGGCAGCTAGTCGCACCGGACCCCGTCACCCCCGCTAAGCCCAAACGAGTCATCAGGGAGAACACACTGCGTACACCACGATAACAGTAACGGTAGTCTCCTCAAGGCGCTGGAACAGCTCTCCGAGTGCCCCGATCTTGACCACCGAGAAAATATGAGGAGTGCCAGAAAATCTCAGAATCAACGTCCAGACATCACACACGGCTTTCCGAACATCGAAAGTGCTAGTACAATCGGGTCTCCTCATCGCACTGGTACAGTCCACTGAGTCCGCGGGTCTCAACCCATTGAGAAAAATCTCGTAGCTCCTGACAAGCCCACAGGGTTGCCAGAACACATCGACCGCGTCTCGCGAGCGCTGTCGTAGGTGCTCGAGAAGTCTCGGTACAGTCCGGAGGCCCGTTGTGCTGTCACGCCCTCCTCTACTATATACCGCCAACGTGGGTATATGAAAAATACATCAGCATCAGTTGGGATGGGTGGAAGCCACACAAACCAATAGTGAGCCTAATAAAATGCCCAAAATGTGTAATTGTTAAATAGACCACTCTTTGGTCACCTCCAGGATAAACCTTATGGCTTAACTTTACTTACAATATCCATCATTACTTCTTAGAAACCATCATTCATACCTTTCATGTTGTGCTACTATTAAAAAATGGAACCAAATGCACAACATTCATTTTGTACACACAAATGAAAAATCTAAGTGTTTCCTTTGTATGGCCATGTGTAGCGGGAGGGCCGGTTCGGCCCTCCCTCCTCGCTGAAGCGAAGGGTGGTTGCGCACCACCCCTCGCGTCAACGAGGGCTGGCCAGCAGCCAGCACTTCCCTGGCCGTTGGCCAGCTCGCTGCCGGCCGGCTGGATGGCCGGCAGCCGGCCAAGCGACCGGCCGGCCACCGGCGAGCCAGCCGCCAGCCGCCGACCGCGGCCTTAGCCCGATCGGCGGCTGAGGGCCCACGAGGGCCTCGAGGGCGAGGCCTCGTGGCCTCGTGCCCTCGCCCCCGCGTGCCCTCCTCACAAGCGAGCGAGCGAGGACGAGGGAGGGGGACAAGGGATGAGAGACGAAATGATCTGGCGCGAAATCGTCAGCGTGCCTCGCACACGACGATTTTGCGCCAGAATGTCAAAAAATAAATCGAAGTTCATATGCGAAGAACTTCAACATAAAATAGATGGAATAACTTGTGCGAACACACGAGTTCGAGGTAAAAACCCACGGTTTGGATCCCAAAACCAGGGGTAGAGTAAAAAATAGAAATGGGCCTCCGGAGACTCGAAATATTTTAGTCTCCCTGCTCTGGGTCGTTGATGGCGATTGCCCCTCCGTCGTGCGAAGGGGGTAAACCCCTGAAGGGGACTGAGAACGCGATTCAACAAACTCTGACAACGACTTCAGAGTAGGAGCTAGAGACTCAGCCCGTTACAGTGGTTCTTAGAGCCAGACGACCCTTGCGACCAAGAGTTTGACTGAAACGGTGGCTACGAAATAGATAGAACGCCGTCGGTAGTTGCAAGCAGTAGCAGAAACGCCAGAAGGGACTACGGCATCTACGCTTCACCATTTGAAGTAGCATAAAGTGCGTTAGGAAGCTAGAGAAGAGCTCTATTTTCTGGGACTTCTTCTCCACAGTCTCACCTCACCTCCAGGGGACCTAAGGGAATTTTGTGGGATGGGGTGGGGAGTTCTCATCCACAAACCTCCAAGTTTTCCCCTCTTTTCAAGGTTCCCTCCTTCCCTCCTTCAACCAAAAATTGGGACAGTGCTTCTTCCCAAGACCAGGGGCTCTCAAAGCTTGATGAAGCCCTAAAAAGAGGGAGGACGACACTTTGGGGACTTTTGGCGGCTCCCCCAACGCCGCCGGCTCAAGGAGGACGCCGCCAAGCGGCACAAGACGTGCCAAGAAGACGCAAAAAGAGACCAAGGAAGACTAGAAGACAAGAAGACAAGAAGAAAAGTAGTCTCTAGGTTCTTGACCTTGTACTTGCTTGTTTTCTTGCTCTTTGTCCTAGTTTTGTGAGCGGTACTCACACTTCTTCTTACTCCCTTGTATTATTTTTTTTTCCATTTTCCTAGATCCTAGTTCCTACCAAGTGCCATAAGTCACGACATAGGAGGACTAGTTTTGTAAATTCACACTAGTTAAACATGAACTCGTGCATGGCACTTGGACCTAAGCTGCAGCTTGTCGGTCTGCACGGCTAGCGGCCTCCCCCCTTTAGGCTGTAGCGCCCGCGTGATAACCATATTGGGCATCCCCAACCTCCTATGGTTACAGTACATGAATGCCGCCCTGCGAGAATGTTGTTCACTTTTTCCGTATTTAGATGTTGTCCCCTGACACGTGTCAATCCGCGCGAGCTACCAGCTCGTTCCAATACTCGTTGACCACCCCTATGAGCAACCGAGATTCGGGCTCCCATGAGTTATGTTCAGGTCCAAACCAGGCCCAATGAATGAGGTATTCCCTAACAACCTGCAATCGGAGAATACGCTCTCGGTGCTGAAGTAGGAAAAGAACCTCGTATTGGCCATCGACAACAAGGACTATTGGTCGTGGCTGAACGGTTACATCTGTCGTGTATGGAGCCAACAGGCTCACATGAAACACGTCATGTATCTTCATACTCAACGGAAGCAGCAATCGGTATACCACGGGCCCAATGTGTGCAACGATGGTAAACGGCCCAATCCACTTCGGCAGAAGTTTTCGCGCCCGTGGCGACTTCTGCCGACGATTCTTAGTGCTAAGCAACACTTTGTCACTGATATCAAACGAGACCTCATAGCAACTTTTGTCGCCGCACACCTGGTTGCTAGTGCCAGTGACATTTTTTTCGCGGCTGATGAGGGTGCCTCTCCCACAGCTACCCTAGTTGTTAGGATTCGGACTGCACTTCAGTCTTCTGTTGTCCTGTATGAGGCGGCCACCTCTCCTAGTGCTGAACGACTCTACACTTTCATTTCCTTCATGGCTGCCACAGTTTTCGCATCTGCCTATGCTCTCAGGGGTCTACTCTGTGTGACTGTCACAATCTTCACAGGAGTTTCTGTTCTTGTAGCCGCCGGTGCAGCTATGCGCCCGCCACTGTTCATCCTCCTCCAAAGTGCACCGCGTCGTGAGAACTTGTCTGGTTGATCTGCCCTCGCCTTGTCTGTGTTGCAACCCCTCTGAGGTATGGTTAATCAAGGCCAGATTATACACGACAAGTTCAGTGCATATGGTAGGTTGATTTTGGTATTTTCCAAGAAATTGTCCTCAGATGTAAAATTGTTGTGTTCCAGAGGAGAATGTAATACATTTTGTGCATGCAAAAAAATTTACCTTTATAACTAGATGTAATCAAATTTTGAAAAAAGAAGAATAATGACATTTTTTGTCAAACGTATACAAGACGTATTTCTGTCCTTCAACTTTGTGGAGTGACTTGTCTATAGATACAAAACTTGCTTTCTTGTTATGTATCTATGGTTTGAAACAGAAGTTCGATCAAGCGTATTCTCACGATTTCTCAATCGTGAGAATACGCCCGGAGATTAGGACAAACGTTGGAACTCGGATCCCCCCCCCCATCCCAAAACGGCAAATTGTATTGGGTTAGTATAGCTGGTGCGTGTATTGGTTAGCATCTACGTGAATACACTAGTTTATTTGATACACCAGTGTTTTTTTTTCACGTCCGTGAGATACACGGACCATAGACACTAACCCAATACACTAAGCACTTTGGGGGGGGAGTAGGAGGTAGCATGGGATCCGGATCCCACCCCCCCTCCGAAAAGGCTAGAGTGTATTAGCTCAGTGTGGCAGGTTGGTGTAGTCGATTTGAGTGATGGGAAAAAAATGTACACTAATGTATTGGTAGTCGCAGACCGTTGATCGAAGACGATCGACAAACGACAACTGTCGATGTCGATCCTCGAGATGATCGTCGTCTTGTCGTGGGGATCTCCCCGACGACGGAACGGGCACCATATAGTCGGGACCCACCCACCCCCCAAAACCGTTCAGTGTATTGGGGGTGTGTATGTGGTCCGTGTATTGCGTACCAACTAAATGAATACACTAGTGTATGCGATGCACTAGTGTTTTTTTTTCAAGTCGGTGAGATACAAGGACCATATACACTCACCCAATACACTAAGCACTTTTGGGGGGGGGGGGGAGTTGGGGGTAGCATGGGATCCGGATCCCACCCCCCACCCAAAAAGGCTAGAGTGTATTAGCTCAGTGTTGCAGGTTGGTGTACTCGATTTGAGTGATAGGAAAAAAAATTGTACACTAATGTATCGTTAGTCACAGACCGTCGATCGACGACATCCGACGATCCACGATCGACAAATGCAAGTTATGATTGCGGGTTACGAGGAACCACCCCGACGATAGGAGCGGACCTGTTGGGCCCCGCTGCCGCGGGGCCCAGGAGGTGCCCTGGCAAGCAAAAAAAAAAACCCAACTCGGGTGTCATTCGGACGTGGGTTTGATCGCAAAAAAAGGTTTGCTAGTCTTTTGAGTGGGAGGGTACGAAATCACCCTCCACGATAGAAGGGAGCCTGTTGGGCCCCACTATCGTGGGGCCGAGGAGGTGCCCGGGTGAGCAAGAAAACAAAACCCCAACCCCGGAACGTAACGAAGTTCCGATTGTGTCTGTGCATTGTTGTATGACAGGGAATAGACAGTACTATTCCTTACGGTAGTAGCACTAGTAACTTCCAAGGACATGAGTACGTCTATGTAATCAAACTGGCAATAAAACTGTGAAAAACTAAAGCATGTTACTTTTGTGTGTTCAAAACTTTGTTAGATTCCCTCCAAGAATGTTCGTATGTTAAATCATAAAAATACATGCCCATACATTTACTTTGTAAAGTAGATTGTAACGTAAGTTCCACAAAGCTACCACGTAACTTCCAAAGGCATACATTAGACATGTACACTGTATAAAGAGTGTATTTTTTAGAGGTAATGAACCATAAATGAACCCTCTGGCAGTGCTCACCTAGCTCCCTGCATCATCCATTAGTCTTTACCCCCACTGGGCCAAAGGACACTCTACTCATAATTTGTTTGCGGCTGTCTTGCCACCATCATGGAAGCCGTTACCATGAATGTCGACAACTCCAGGCAAACGTTTTGGCCTCAATTGACTGGGAATGAACTCTTGATCAAGTCTCACAAGCAGTGATGTTTTATAGCCACTGATCTATGCTTTCTAGAACATCAAAGCATGCCAGATTTGAAGCTTCCTAGTTGATTCTATGACTTCTAGAGTGTCCCTTGGTAGGCTGTCATTTTTCTCACATAGGAAGGCAACCCTTCCCTCCTCTAGAAGATTCTGCCCTCTCCTAGATTCCTTAGTTTCATTCTAGCAGGTGGGAAGGTATCTAGAAGACCAGGACACCTCTAGATTCCTTGTAGACCAAACTACCTCTTCTAAAAGGTGTGCCACCTTCCTGGACCCTCACCTAGCCTTCTAGAAACTCAAGGAGGAACTCTAGAGGTTGAGCTAACTTCTTGGCACTTGTTTTCCACATCCCTTGAGGCAGGTCAGAAATTCATCTTGTGGAACTTGAACAAGGGTTCCTGCCTCTAGAGATGGACACCATTAACCACTACGCCACTTGGGCTTGTCTTTTCAGCGTTTCTTTTTTGAGTCACTCCTGCCATGGTGAGGAGCACAACTCCAACAGCAACTTCAAGTGTTGCAACTGCCAGTGTTGCAGCTGCCATTGTTGCAACTCTTAAGGCTATAACTGGAATTGTTTCAACCGCCCGTGTTGCAGCCGCCAATGTTGCAACAGCCAGTGTTGCAACTGCAAGTGTTGCAACTTTGAATATTGCAACTGCAAGTGTTTCAATTGCCAATGTTGTAACTGCCAATGTCGCAACTGCAAGTTTTTCAACTGCCAGTGTTGCGACTTCCAGTGCTACAACTGCTAGTGTTGAAACTGCCAGTGTTGCAAGTCTAAATGTTGTAAATGCCAGTGTTGCAACTGCCAGTGTTGCAAGTGCCAGTGTTGCAACTGCTAGTGTTGCAAGTGCGAGTGTTGCAACTGCCACTGTTCCAAATGCCATTGTTTTAAATTCCAGTGCTGCACCTGCAAGTGTTGAAACTTCCAGAGTTGCAACTGCCAGCTTTGCAACTGCAAGTGTTACAACTGCCAGTGTTGCAACTGCCGGTGCTTCAGCTGTCAGTGTTGCAACTGCCAATGTTGGAACTGTCAGTGTTCTCAATGCCAGTGTTGCAACTAAAAGTGTTGCAACTGCAAGTGTTGCAATTGCGAGTGTTGCAACTGCTAGTATTGCAACTGCTTGTTTTGCAACATCCACTATTGTAATTGCAAGTGTTGCAACTTCTAGTGTTGCAACTTCGATAATTGCAACTGCCAGTCTTGGAACTGCCACTGTTACAACTGTCAGTGTTGCAACTTCCATTGTTGAAACTGTTCGTGTTGCAACAGCTAGTGTTGCAACTAGAAGTGTTGCAAGTGCAAGTGTTTCAACTGCCAGATTTTAAACTGCAAGTGTTGCACCTTCTAGTTTTGCAGCTGCCAGTGTTTTAACATCTAGTGTTGCAGGTGAAAGTGTTCCAACTGCCAGTGTTGCAAATGCAAGTGTTGCAACTGCAAGTGTTTCAATTGCCAATGTTGCAACTGCCAATGCTACAGGTGCAAGTGTTGCTACTGCCAATGTTGCAACCGCCAGTGTTGCAACTGCAAGTGTTTTAACTGCCAGTGTTGCAAGTGCCAGTGCTACAGGTGCGAGTGTTGCAACTGCTAATGTTGCAATTGCCAGTGTTGCAACTACAAGAGTTATAGCTGCAAGTGTTGCAACTTCCTGTGTTGGAAGTGCCAGAGTTGCAACTCACTTTTGCCACTCCCAGTGTTGACACACGAAGTGTTGTAGCTGCCAGTATTGCAACTGCCAGTGTTGCAACTGCCAGTGTTAAAACTCTATTTCTTGCAACTGTCAGTGTTGAAACTACAAGTGTTGCAACTGCCTCTGTTGGAACTACCTATGTTGCAACTGCCATTTTTGCAACTGCCATTTTTGCAACTGCCAGGGCTGCAACTTCAAGTGTTGCAACTGCAAGTGTTGCAACTACCAATGTGGCAAGTGCCAGTGTTGCAATTGCAAGTGTTGGAACTGCCAGTGTTGCAACTGCTCGTGGTTCAACTGCCAATGATGTAGCTACCAGTGTTTCAACTGCCAGTGTTGCGACTGCCAGTTTTGCAACTGCCATTGTTATAACTGCCAGTGTTGCAACTCTAAGTGTTGCAACTTGCCAGTGTTGCAATTGCCAGTGTTGCGAGTCTAAGTGTTGCGACTGCCAATGTTGCAACTGCCTGTGTTGCAAGTGCCTGTGTTGCAACTGCCAGTTTTGCAACTACAAGTGTTGCAACTTCCAGTGTTGTAACTGCTAGTTTTGAAACTGCTCTTGTTGCAACTGCCAGTATTGCAACTGCAAGTGTTGCAACTACCACTGTTTAAACTTCCAGTGCTGCAACTGCCATAATTACAACAACCTCCCAGTGTTGCAACTGCTTGTGTTGCGAATTCCACTGTTGCAACTTCCAATGTTGCAACTGTTCGTGTTGCAACTGTTCGCATTGCAGCTGCCAGTGTTGCAACTGGAAGTGTTGCAACTGCAAGTGTTGCAACAACCCGAGTTTCAACTCCCAGTGTCGCACCTGCCAGTTTTGCAGCTTCCAGTGTTGCAACTCACAGTGTTGCAAGTGCAAGTGTTGCAACTGCCAGTGTTTCCACTGCAATTGTTTCAACTGCGAGTGTTGCAGCTGCAAGTTCTATAGGTGCCAATATTGCGACTACAAATACTGCCAGTGTTGCAACTGTAATTGTAGTAATTGCAAGAATGACAACTGCCAGTGTTGCAAATGCCAGTGTTGCAACTGCCAGTGCTACATTTGCAAATGTTGCAACTGCAAGTGTTGCAACTTCCAGTTTTGCAACTGCCAGATTTGGAACTGCCAGTGTTCGAACTGCAAGTGTTGCAAGAGCCAGTGTTGCAAATTCCAGTGTAGCAACTACCAATGTTGCAACTGCAAGTGTTAGGACTGGCAATTTTGCAACTGCCAGTGTTCCAACTGCCAGTGATGCAGCTGCCAGTGTTGCAACTACTGTTGTTGCAACTGACAGTGTTGCAAGTACCAGTGTTGCAACTGCGAGTGTTTCAACTGCCAGTGTTTCAACTGCTAGTGTTGCAACTGCCAGTGCTAGGACTGGCAATTTTGCAACTGCCAGTGTTCCAACTGCCAGTGATGCAGCTGCCAGTGTTGCAACTACTGTTGTTGCAACTGACAGTGTTGCAAGTACCAGTGTTGCAACTGCGAGTGTTTCAACTGCCAGTGTTTCAACTGCTAGTGTTGCAACTGCCAGTGTTGCAACTTCCAGAATTGCAACTACTAGTCTTGAAACTGCTAGTGTTGCGACTGCAAGCAGCCGCATATGAAGCAACTGACGCGCGTAGCAGTAGAAAGCAGACCGCCGGACACCGTGCAATCAGCTCGCTTAGCAGCGAGCAGCAGCACCAGCAGCAGTAGCAGCCGCCGTCGCAGCAGAAGAAGTGGCAGAGATAGAAATGAGCAGCTAGCATAACTAAGGCAACTGCGACAACTGCTCGCCAGCTGGAGTGAGCGAGGCTGGGTGGCTTCTTGGTCAAGGAAGCTTCCCTAGAAGCCACGCGGCTGCAGTGTGCCCTGCATCCGCTACTGACGACCGCTGCCGTTGACGTCACGGCGTCGGCACCTCGATCGAGGCTGCTGGCGAAGCCCACCCACGGGTTTCGCGTGGGTGCGGCATTACCCACGCGACTATGGGTGGTGGGCCCCCTTTTGCATCTGGAACCTGGACCTGAGCCCATCACACCACGGGAGAACAAAAAGACAAGGCATCCAGGGCAAATGGGCAAATGGGCATTTTTGTACATTTTTCTGTAGTGCGAAAAATCCATTTCCTCTTCTTTCTCTTGAAAGAAGGGGAGGGGGAGCGCTTTTCTCCATATCCTTATATCTGCTTTTCCTTTCATCCGCTTTTAGCTCAAGCACTTCTAGCGTGCATTCCAACCTTTTTCCTTTTTTGAGTTCTCTCGTGTTTCATCGACTCGAGACTCTTGATTCTTCCCTCAACACCACCTAGGGCCAGTGATAGCCCTCTCTCACCTACACATCGATCCTTTAGGCAGGATGATGCTGCAGCTAGGACCACCACCTGGCCATTCTACTCCATGGACGGTTTCGACACCGTCTAGTGACAGCATTCTACACCCTCACCCTCCGTATCTACGACCCTGTGACATGCTGAGGCCGCAGCCGGAACCGCCTCCACATGGTCTCCCTGACCACGTGCTCCCGGGGTCGGTTTCTACACCGCCTGGAGGCTTCCTCTCCTACGCTCCTTCGCCTTACCAGTTGTCCCCAGACCCAGTGTTCCTACCACCAGCACCGCTACCTCATGGCGCTGCTGGGCAGTCACTCCCGTGGTCCTTTCCTACACCGCCAGGAGAGAGTGTTTCCTTCGCCCCGCCATGTCACCAGTCTTCCGGCACACTGACCTGGCATCTGGCACCACCATATCCTGGTCACCCTGGTCAGCTTCCTCTGTGGTCGGCATCTACTCTGACCGCACACCTCCGTATGTCATCAGCCTCACGGCTTGGGACAGTTGCTGTTGAATGTTTTTTGCCCCTTGTTCAGTCTTGTAGGATGGATCAAGAGTGCACTGCCCCTTGTGTAGGTATGACCCGTAGATCTGTTGTGTTATGATTCAACTACGCTCTGTCTCATGTGAGATATGACCTGTGAGTACACCATGTGCGTGAGTGGTTAACTTAGCCGTTTTGTTGATTTGGCCAAGTGAGAGGTCATGAGTTCGATCATGGCCCCATGCACATCTTGTTTGCTATGGAAGCTTCCAAGAAAGAAATTCCATAGCTTCTTGGAAGCTACATGGTTGGTCTGTCACCTTGACACTAGGATGCTGATGTGTCAAACCCACAACGCAAGTCTATTGGTGATGTGGCTTGGTCAGGCCACTCCCCAAGAATGTGCTTTTGAGTTCTAGGAGTGGACATACAACTATAAAAGGACTTGTTTTGCATGATTATCAATTACACCCTTGCTTAATGCTCTCTTGCGTACTGACGACTTGAGCGCTTCTTGAGATATAATGCTAAGGCATTAGTACTCTTGAAAATGAAGTGTATGCCTGATTAAGTTTGGGGTGTATGACACATGTCAACAAAGGAAGAAGGTGTAAAAACCTTTGTGAGCTTTTTCGGTTTCGTGGCTTCTGTGCCAGAGGTGGTTAGCTCAGTAGCGGACAAAGGGTTATGGGTCCACTCCTCTGGTTAGAGAATTTTCGTGCACGCAACCGCTGAAGTCACAAGCAGTGAGAGCGCCTTTGCTCTCACCCAACCTCTCTATATGCAGGTCAATCATCAACCGGAGGAGAATGTAACACATCTGTACCTTTCCGCCTTCAGAGCTGACATCAGCCTACATCAGCCTACATCTCCTCGCATCGACCGATGTGAACAGGGCAAGCAGTTGCCTCTTCTCACCAACAGCCAACAACAGCCTCAAGAACAGATGCATCGGCATCAACAACAGGTGCAGCAACTGTAGCAGTTGTAGTTGTAGCGATGGCAGGAACAAGGGAACCAGGGAACCATTCTCCCATCCTCAGGTTTGATGGAGAGGAGTTCGTGCTCTGGAAGTGGCAGTTTGAGATCATCATGGATGATAGAGACTTGGTAGGATACTTTGACGGAACTATCCCGGCACCAAAGGAGGAGAGTGCTGGCCTTGTGGCATAGGTTAAGCTCAACGAGAAGGCTTCTCGCCGTTCTTGTATCCTCCATACAACCCTCAGTCCTTTCACACATAAGCGACTGTACAGTGGCAGCCGCGGCATGCGCCAAACTAGGCAAGGTGTTTAAGTCCTCCTCACTTTCCAACCGTCTCTTCATTCTACAGAACCTCATCAGCATGAGGCTTGGTGAAGGGGAGGATGTCTCCTCCTTTATGCAAAAGTTTGAGACACTCTTGAAACAAGCCACCGGCATAATGTGGAACCTGAAATCAGATATGCAAGCCATGATTTTTCTAATGACGCTGCCGAAGAGTTGGGGTCCCATGATCACAGTGATTGGAGGGTGGACTAAAGAGCAAGAACCCTACACCACCGTCTTGGAGTATGTGCGTAATAGAGCCATGTGTCGCAGCAGTAGTGAAGCAAACGTGGTTTCCTTTGCCTCATGGAGTATTGGCACCTTCCGCAATACCTCCTCCTCTAGGTACAAGGGGAACAACAGCACCGGCAACAGTGGAAGGGACCCAAAGCACCAAGGAAACTTCCACAACTGTGGTAAGGCTGGACATTGGGCTCAGGAGTGTCGGGCACCTAAGAAAGAGAGAGGATACGAGAATGAATGGTGAAGGGGAAATGGTGGGAAGGATCCCACAAGCTTGATGGCTGAGTGTGCCTCTAACAAAGGAAGGGCGATACTCAGGCCAGGAGCTTATGGCCTTGACTCAGGCACAAACGAGCACACCACTTACTAGAAGAGAGACTTCATCTCTCTTTCTCCATGCAACAAGAACTTCAGAGTCGCCAACGGCAAGGTTCAGGCAACAGAGGGGATTTGTGACAAGCTGGTCACAGTGGGTGTCAACGGTGCGGACTCCAACCTCAAGCTAGAGGGGGTAGTCTACTTGCCCTCATTCACAACCAACCTGCTCTCCATCTGTAAGATAATTGACCATGGCATGACAGTTGTCTTCACAGAGAAGGAAGCAGTGATAGTCCCTACCAAGGACATCAACATTTCCTACTCTGCCAAGAAGGTTGTAGCACAGGTTCCTCGCGTTGATGGACTCTACATCTTGCAGACCCAAATGACAACATTAACGGCTGAATCTTTGGCAGACATTGATGATGCGGAGAGCAGAAAAACTGATTTTGATGATAAGGGACATGTTGGAGAAACAGAAGCAGTGATAGCAGAAGATTCACCTACAAAACCGCAAGCAAATACAGCCATCAGGGATGTTCATTCTAGCGAGTGCACATCCTCCAAGAACCTGCGGCACAGGCGCTTTGGGCACGTGGCTCGCCGCACATTGATTCTCATGGGAAAATAGGATCTAGTGCATGGGATGGAGCTAAGTGATGAGGCAGAGGAAGCCGGGATCTTGTGTGTCCCATGTCTTCAAGGCAAGGCAAAGAAGAAACCCTTCAAGCGCAATGCTATGCGTGCTCTCGTACCCCTTGACCTCATCAACTCTGACGTGTGTGGTCCGTTTCGCATACCGTCCAATGGAGGCAGTAGTTTTTTCCTCACATGCATAAAAAACAACAGCCGCAAGGTCTGGATATACTTTCTCAAAAAGAAAAGTGTGGTAAAGGAGAATCTACAAGCCTTTGTCGCTATAGTTGAGCAACAAGCTTAAAAGAAGGTGAAGGCATTCAGGACAAAAAATGGGGGAGAGTACACAGCCTGCAGGGAGTGGCTCAAGACACAGGGCATTGAACACCAGAAAACTACTCCCTACTCACTTCAAAGCAACTCCGTAGCAGAGAGGATGAACCACACCTTCCTGGGTATGACAAGGTGCATCTTCTTCGACGTCAAGCTGCCTCCTAGGTTTGGGGCTTAAGCAGCATGCATGGCTACCTATCTTGTGAAACTCACACCTGCAGCAGCACTACGAAGGAGAGACAAGAAGAAGCAAAGACAACAACTGAAGTCACCTCAAGAAGCATGGTCAGGCAAGAAGCCGGACGCCTCCCATCTCAATTCAAAATGGACTAGGCAAAGTTCTGTGAGTAAGGGAGAACTTGAGAACAATTCAAAATAGGGAGAGTGACTCATACTTCTCGAGGTGGGAGACAAAGCACCAGCACAATGGCATGGGCTAGGTACTATAGCAGGGAGAGAAGCTGATGAAGATGACTCAGAGGAAATATACTCCGAGTCTGATGTATCTGATCCTCCAGACCGTGAGGAGGATGCCTCTCCCACAATCAATGAAAGAAAAAACCTCCAACCTCTACATCAACAGCAACAGCCAGCAGGTCTAAGAAGCAGTTCACGTCTCAAAGTTCCTGGGCAGCATTACGACGCAAACAAGGGTGAATGGACAGGGTTCAATTATTCGTTCTTGGTTCAAGAGGAGCCAACGTTTGTCGCAGAGGCACTCACGTCAGCCTGACAATGCTGAGTTGGGTGAAGCAATTTGTAGTGAACTCAGCTCCATTGAGGAGAACGGGACATGGGTGCTGGTGGACAGACCTGCCGGTGCTCACGTTATGAAATCCAAGTGGGTGCTAAAATTAAAAAGAAAACAGAATGAGACCTTTGCTCGCCATTGCTGCTGCCGAGAACATGGAGGTCAACCAGATGGATGTCAAAACAACCTTTCTTCATGGCAAACATGACAAGGAGGTACTGATGGAAGTTCCGGAGGGGGTAGATGTTCCCAAGGGTAAGGTGTACAGATTGGTGAAGGTGCTCTATGGGCTGAAACAAGTGCCAAGACTTTGCTACCAGGAGATGGATACATTCATGGCCAAGGAGTCCTTCATGTACTGTGACAACGACCCTAGCATGTATGTGCATAAGAGCAACAAATGGACTATGTTGGTCGCCTTGTACGCTGATGACCTGATTGTATGCTCTTCTTCAACGCAACTGCTAGACAATCTCAAGGGGCAGCTGAGAAGTAGATTTGAGATGAAGGAGATGGTTCCTCTTGACTTTAATCTTGGAATTACCATGAAACGTGGCAGAGCGGCAAGTAACATCAGCCTGAACCAGACAAAGTACATTTACTCCATGATACGACATGGCAGATTGCAAGCCTGCTAGCACACCCATGAGCACAGGGTGCAAGCTCTCCTCCTCCATGTCCCCATCCAACGAAGCGGAGAAAATTGACATGCTGGGCATCCCATATCGTTTTGCACTGGGCAGTCTGATGTATGCCATGGTCGCCACCCAACAAGATATAGCCCATGTTGTTGGGCAGGTGAGCCGATTTGTGGCCAATCTTGGTCCACTTCACTCGCTGGCTGTGAAGCGCATCATGCGCTACCTTTAGCGGACGCGGCACATCGGGCTCCAGTTTGGATGCATGAGGGTGCCCTGGGCCGCCATGGTGGAGAGGACGTCCTGGGGGTAGTGTACGAAGACGTTCGCGTACGCGCTAGTGGCGCCGTGCTTGATGGTGAGGAACGCGGACAGAGGGGGCGGAGCAGATTTGTCGAGACAACGAAGGATGTCCTCCGCCCGCTGCCAGTAGGTAGTGACCGTCTCGGTCTCCCCCATGTGCAGGGAGTTGAACTCCCGGAGCAGACGGCTGATCTCAGCGTCGCTGGACAGGCGATGGGGCCTG
>SZWC01004795.1:49609-107837 GCA_023375785.1 Penium margaritaceum | reverse complement strand
AGACAACGAAGGATGTCCTCCGCCCGCTGCCAGTAGGTAGTGACCGTCTCGGTCTCCCCCATGTGCAGGGAGTTGAACTCCCGGAGCAGACGGCTGATCTCAGCGTCGCTGGACAGGCGATGGGGCCTGGTGAGGACATGCCATGCGGCTGCAGGGTCTGTGATGTCGCCAGCAGTGAAGTCGCCGAGGAAAGGCTCTAGGGCCAGTCGGGAAGCTGGAGGGGCAACTGGGACAAGGGCACGGACGGCGCGACCAGCGTCATACAACTGGTCCGCGAGGGTGCAATTGTAAGGGAGGGTGTAGTATGCCCACAGACCCTCGCCTTGCGTCCAGATCCGGCATCTGAGCTCCCAGCTTCGGAACTGCTCGCCGGCTTGAAGCGGCGGCGGCGGTGTCTCAAAGTCCTTCTGCCTGCGGCCGGCACCCAGAGTGGGGCCAAGGACAGAGGTCACTGTCTTCCGCTCACGCTGAGTCTGCTGCTGTGCCAGGTAGCACGTGGCAGTAGACACAGCTGGACTAGCATGCCCAGGAGGGACGAAGGACGGTAGCACACTGGAGGTAGTCTGGGCGGGTACTGGCTGTAGCGCTGCAAGCTGCTACGTCAAGGCGGCGAGCTCTTGCTGAAGAGCAATGAGGGGGTCAAGATTGCCGCCAACAACACCAGTGGACTGCTGCTGCTGCTGCTGCTGTTGCTGCTGCTGCTGCTGTTGTTGCTGGTGGTGCTGCTGCTTTTGCTGCTGCTGCTGCTACTGCTGCGGCTGCTACTGCTGTTGTTGCTTTTGCTGCTGCTGTTGTGGCTGTTGGTGCTACTGTTGCTAGTATTGCTGCTGCTGCTGCTGCAGTCGCTGCAGAATAGGGGCGGTAGGGATCCCTCCAACAGAGGAGGACCCCTCCTCACCGGGGCTACCAGCCATGGTGTAGTGTTTTCCCCCTCCCCTTTTTTCTGTTTTTTTTTGTTGAGTGCTGCTGATTTCAGCAGTAATGTCAGCCGATGGCTGACGTTAGCGGAGGCTACTGCGTGTGTGCAATGCTACTGGTTTCTCTCTTGTGTTTGTTTTTTTCTTGTTGTTGTTGATGACGTCAGTAGTGACGGCAGCAGTGACGTCAGCGGACGGCCGCTGACGTCAGCAACGGTGGATGTAGCCACTATTATGGGGCTGCAGCCGCGGTGTTGTTGGTGCTGCCGCCGCTATTACTACGGCCGTTGCGGCTGCTGCTGCTGCTGCTACTGCTGCGTTGGCTAGTGCTGCTGCTGCTCTTGTTGTTGAGGCGGCTGCGCCTGCGGCTGCTGCTGCGGCTGTTGCGGCCGCTACTGCTGTTGCTACTGCTGCTGCTATGACTGTGGCTGCTGCTGCTGCTGTGGCTGCGGCTGCTGCTACTACTCTAGCAGCTGCTGTTGCTTGCTGCGGCTGCGGCTCTTGCTGCTGCTGCTGCAACTGATGCTGCTGCTTGTTGCGGCTGCAGCAGCGGCTGCTGCTGCTGCTGCAGCTGCCGCTGTTGTGTGCTGCGGCCGTTGCTGATGTTGCTGCTGCAGTTGTGGCTGCAGCTGCGGCTGCTGCTGCTACTGCGGCTGATGCTGCTGCTGCGACTGCGGCTTTGGCTACTATGGCTGCAGCGAGGGAGAATAAAATGGTGGGGGGGTCCCTGCTTATTTTTGTTTTGTGTTTTTTTTGTTTTTCTTGCCCGTCGTTGCGAGCTCGTTGCTCGCTGTGAGCGACGAGCTGCGAGCAGCGAGCTCGCTGCTTGCTACTCGCAGCGGGCACCAAGCTTACTGCCTGCAGCTCGCTGCTCGCAGCGAGCAGCGAGCTGCGGGCACCTGCAGCTGCAGCTACTGCAGCTGTAGCTGCAGCTACTGCTGCTGATGCAGCTGATGCTGCTGCTTGTAGCGGTTGCATCTGCTGCTAATGCTGCAGCTACTACTGTTTCTTGCTACAGCCGCTGCTGTTGCTGCTGCTATGGCCGGCTGCTGCTGCTGTCGCCGGCTGCTGCTGCTACGAGCTGTTGCGCGCTACTACTGCTACCGGCTGCTGCTGCTGTGGGCTTCTGCTGCTGCGAGCTGCTGCTGTTGCCAACTGCTGCTGTGTGCTGCTGCTGCTGGCTGCTGCTGCCACTTCTTGCTGCTGCGGCAAGCTGCTGCTACTGCTGGCTGCTGCTAACGCAACACCTAGAGGACGTCACCGCGTGCGTCGTCGCCAGCAAGGGCCTGACATGGCTGGCCGCTCACCTCCTCGCGTCAAACGTGGGGTCAGTGCTGCCGGAAAAAATCCGGTAGCATTTCCCCTGGCCCAGTGGCCGTGGGAAAAATTTTGACACCGCCACCAGGCGGGTCAATGCTGCCGGAAAAAATACAGCAACATTTCCCCTATACTAGCGTGCATGGAGTTCCGCCGGCGTTGTCTGGCACCTGTACGTCAGTCTTCTGCTGCTGCTGCCACGCTCTGGCTCTGATACCAAGACAGAAATGCTAGGCAGCAGGTTGGGGCAGCAGCGTTGTTGATGCAGCGTGCGAGCTTCCATGCTAGTTAATTAAGTCAGCTGCCCCCTCAGTCTGCTGCCCTAGAGACGAAGTCTGGAAGCTCTGGGTTTGTTACTAGGAAGTGCGCGCGCCAGTGTTAGCGCCAGAAAGCAGCTAGAAACTGAAAGTAACTGATTAACAATAAAGAATGAGACACAATGGGAGACCCCTCCAAGAACTAGCCTCCCCCCAGCTTTGTAGAGCTTGTTACTCAGTTCAACAGCCAATCAGAAAATAGCTCTGTTTTCAGGACGGCAGGTTTTCTCGGTGAGGCTTGCCAGACGACCGACAGCCCAAAACCCAGGCGTCGTCCGTTTTGCCTGAAAACTGGCCCATACCATAATACCGACGCTGCAAACGCAACCGTGCGGTCAGAAACAGCTAGAAAAATAGTAGCAAGGAGTTATGACTGCCCGAACCCAGGCAGTGCCTATGATGGTCCAAGATGCCAAACAGGACCATGCAACATGCAACAAGGACCCTATGCAGAGCATGACGATGCAGACGCAATGTGACGCGCTGGACGTATGCAGACAGCAACTGCGGTGGCAGTGACCGCCGGCAGCACGACCACCGAGGAGGCCTGCCGATGGAGCTGAGCACGTCGCCGGAGAGAGGAGGCTCCAGTGAACTGCGAGTAGACCTCAGCATGCGTGGGCTCCACCGGACGACACTCCATCAGCGTCGAGTCTCGCCGTCAGTCATCTGCACGCCGATGTACACAAGCCGGGAGGACACAATGGAGGAGAATGAGAGATGCGTAAAAAACCAAAAGAGTGCACCACCTGTCAAAGACAATGTTGTGTATTTCTATGGGGTCTCCCTGTTTTGATTTGTGACGTTCTTGTACAATCTACGGTGACCACTCGGCCGTGTCCATACTCGTGCAGATCCCTGAGGCGGGCCCTGGTGACACCGCTGCGAAGACTGGCGGCCCACTGCCAGCTTGGAGCTGGCCGACTACCGTTCCAGAGCCCCAAACACTGTCGGGACTTCCTGTTGTTTTTTCTACACCTTGCAGGAGTTTTTCGACGGACTGGCCATGAGCCTGATTTGCATGTTTTTGCATTGCGTGTCCACCGTCTGATGATGGATGCATGCATGTGATCAATCGTAGCATCTGCCTTGTGATCTTGTATGTCTAGGTTCAGACGGCGTAGCATTCTGACATGTGTGCACAGAGTTATGGCCAAAACAGTAGTTTTGGGCCGGTTTTAGGACAACTCTTGGACCGCCGCGTGCAACACCCGCTGTGCCCCACGGCAGGTATTTATGCCATGGACCTGTCATTTGTCATTTCTCTCTGCAAATGCTATTGAAGCATTTAGACACTTTGCTTTGGGTCCCTTAGCCAAACTCTTGCCGTTACGTGCACAACTTGTGACTGCCGTCGCCGTCTGATCAGGCACTCACGCCTGGTCAACGGGAGTGTTCCTTGCATCTTAACATGGTATCCGAGCAGTGAGAAAGTTCTCACTGAGCTGCGCAGCAGAGACGCAACAGAGCAGTAGCAGTGAGAGTCACCGCTGCAGCAGATCCACTGGGGCCTGTCGAAGACATCCGAACGCCGTCGACGCAGCCCACACCCATCACGTGAGACCGTAGTAGCGGCATTGCCACCATGCCAGCAGCAGCATAGCAGCAGAGCAGCAGCAGTAGCAGCAGTAGGAGCAGCGTCGTAGCAGCAGCTACAGCAGCGCGTGGCGGCTGCAGCGAGTGCAGCCGCCGTCTGTAGCCGCAATGGCGGCCGCGGCAACAACAGTGCAGTGGCAGCAATGGCAGCAGCAGCCAAGCAGCAGCAGCGGCGGCAACAGTAGCGCAGTAGTAGTAGCGGCAGCCACGGCGATAGCAGTAGAGTAGCAACAGTTGCAGCAACAGCAGCACAGTAGCGGCAGCAACAGCTGCGCGCGGCGGTGGCAGCGAGCAGCAGCCGCAGCGAGCAGCAACAACAGCGGCATAGCGCAGTCGCTACTACCACTACTTTGCACGCAGCCACGCAGCTGCTGCTTCAGTTGACAGCACAGCTACAGCAGCTGCTGAGCAGAAGCTGGTGTACAGCTTCCGCGCATCTTTCGCGCAGCCGCCGCGGAGTGGCTGCACGCTTGCGCAGAACCGTGAGAGAGAAAAAAAAAAGAAGAAAGAGGGAGTCAAGCTGATATCAGCAGTTTTGCTTGCTGACATCATCAGGTCGTGCTGACGTCAGCAACCACCTGCTGACGTCAGCACCATACGTAGCCAAATTTTTGGCCGGACAGTCAAAAGTTGCCAGCGTGTCAACTCCTCGAGAAACGCTGACCCTTTCAAAATCTGACAAACATGACCTGTCGACCCATACTGAGAGGGGACATGAACTCGTCTGACAACAAGGGGGAGGGGACATGTGATCCCTCCTCCTCTTCTTCTGGGGTCCTGAGCCCACGCTCGCAGGCCATTGAGGACCTGCGGAGCCAGCAGGATGAGATGCGTCGCCTACAGCGGGAACAGGCTGATGCCATCCGCACGGTGACTGAGCTTATGCGTTCCCAGTCCATAATCCCATGGCAGGTTTCTGAGGGAGCTGCCGGCATTGCGGTCTCTACACAGCAAACGGCTCAGGCACCCGTGTCAGGAGGTAGACTTGACGCACCACCTCCTGATCTCGTGGATGATGATCCATTCATGCCAGGCATCACAGGCGACTCCCCGAATCATGAGATTCGAGTTCTTCAGGAGCGTCTCCGTCAGCTATAAACGGGCACTAGATCTCCTCGGTTTCCTCCAATACGATCGTCACCCAACTATCCCGGTGACTATCCCCTCCCAGGAGTCTTCCCCATCCCTCGTCCTCCTCAGCCTGCGGTTGCTCTCCCCACGGAGCAGCAACGCAAGGACTTTGAGACACCACCTCCACGGTACATCAGTGAGGACGGCTTCGACTGCTGAGAGATCCTCTTTGAGGTTTGGGCTACTTCAAAGGGAGTGTGGCCCTACTACCAGAGCTTGTATCAGCCTACAGACCCAGCACAGGTGCTGACAGCAGCCAGGGCGATGCACGGACTCCTCTATGCCATGCAATGCGAGACCGTTGTCAATTTCCGCCCCTTCCTTGGCGAGGCCGGCACAGGCACTGGCGCCGATCCACGCGGAGGTTGGGATCAGGCCTTATCCCTGCTGGCCGCAGAGACGCACGCTACTCGTGCAGTACACGTTCATGCCTTCCACTCTCTCCGTCAGGGGCCTACAGAGCCTGTATCCGATTATTGGCGACGTGCCATGCGCATCTACATGCGCCTTGGGACCTCAAGAGGCACACAGCTGTGGGTGCTCCGTACTATGATACTCAGAGGTTGCCTTGAGTACACTGACATCTTCACACGGTACAGACACTATCCTTGAGCCCTTTTCAGCCACTCTACAGCTTCTCCCCTGGGCGTATTAGCTCTTCCTCCAGGTGACTTCAGCCCACAAGGCAGCTGTGGCCCATCAGGAGACTTCTCTTGCTGTCGTAGTCGTCGCATCACCACCATCTTCCCTCCTGCAATCTCCTTCTTCATCCACTATCACGTCCTCATCTTCCTCCTCCTCTTCGGCCCCACCCGCATCTACTTAGACACAGGGTGTCGAGCAGCAACTCAGGGGAAGAAGAAGAAGGGGAAGCGTGGATCAGGTCAGCAGTGGTCACAGCAGCAGTCGTCATCCTGTGGTAGCAGTGGACATTCATTTCACTACTACAACTGTGGAGGTGCCCATTGCTACACCGAGTGCCAACAGCCGCTCGACTTGGTGCGGATTACTCGTGGGCTCCAGGCTGCACACGCCCTCCGTTCCACGTCCAGCACGTCATCCTCGCCATCCTCCGGACGCGCGGCGGCCACGACTGCAGCTGTTCCTGCTTTCTCACCGGCGAGTAGCAATGATCAGGACCCACGGGACCGCACCATCGCTGAACCCGACACCTTCTAGCGCTCCACTTTTAGGGAGGTGCAAGTGTGTTGTCATCGTTGGGTGGTCCACAGACTGTCTGTCCGTCCGTTCCTGTGGATCGTGACGATGCGTGTGGGGAAGCATAGTCAGAATGTGATGATGATGGGCCTGACTATACCGATTGGGTTCATGAGTCTCATCTTTATGCCCTGCATCGTTCCTCCCCACTGACGGCTCAGCGTCCCTCTGATGTCGAGTGTTCCATTGCCCGTTGTACAATGACGTCCACCAGTCGTGACTCCGATGGCACTTGGATCAACGATTCTGGTGCCACTCATCACATGACGTGTCGTCGTAGTGATTTTGTTCTTCTCGATCCTGTCACATCTGTCCGTTCCATCCATACAGGCTCTGGTCAGTCCTTGCCAGTCCATGGTGTTGGGGTTGTATATTTCGACGGTCCCTCTAGCCTCTTGTACCTTTCCAACGTGTTGTTTGTGCCTGATCTTGAGCTCGGCCTGCTTTCTGTGCATGCCTGCACACTGATGGGTCTCTCTGTGGAGCATACCGCAGACTCAGCGACTGTGACCGCTACTGACACTCGTAGTGTTGTCCTTCATGCCTGACTCGTAGATGATCTGTATCGTGTCTCTCGGACCTCCTTCCCTTGCTTTCCTTCCTCCTCTGGTTGGATCTTTGTCACTGGTGTTCTGTCTCCAGAACACCAGCGGTTGCTTCATCGCTGTCTGTGTCACGTGGACTCCGATGCTGTGTTGAAGCTCATTCGGACACAGCCAGCTCTCGGCCTTGACGCGGCTTCTTTCAAGAAGCCACCCAAGACCGACTCTCTCTTTTGCGCTCAGGGGAAGATGCACCGATGCACCTACCTTGACTCTCGTTCCCGAGCGCTTCGGCCTCTCGAGCTAGTTCACTCAGACCTTCTCGGTCCTCTTCTAGTCGAGTCCCTATCTGATCGGGGCCGGTATGTTCTGACTGTGACTGACGACTTTACCCGAATGCGGTGGGTCTATAGCCTGCGTCAGAAGAGCGACGCCGCCCTTGCGGTTTGACTCTGGCTAGTGATGGCTGAGCGTCAGTCACGTCACACGCTACATACTTTCCGCTCGGATCGGAGCGGTGAGTTCCTTGGCGAGATGTACGGGTTCTTTGCTGAGCACGGAGTTTTCACCAGGTCTCCACTCCTGCTACTCCTCAGTAGAACGGTGTTTCCGAGCGCTGGAACCTCACCATGGAGGATGCCGTCCGCGCTATGCGGTCTGAGTGCGGTCTCCCTGAGTCCTTTGTCTTCGAGGGTTTTGCCTACATGACTTAGGTCTGGAACCGCCTCCCGCACGGTCCACATCCGGACCACATTACACCGTATGAGCTTTGGTTTGGACAGCATGCTGACCTTCGTCTCGCTCGCGTTTGGGGATCCCTGGCCTCCGTGTGGTACATTGAGGACCAGCTGGGGTCCAAGGTCTCACCTTGGGGCTGCTTGTGTGCTTTCATAGGCATTTCCCCACGGTCAAAGGCCTGGCGCTTCTGGGACCCTACTTGTCGTCGCGTCATTGAGTCACGTGACGTGCTCCTTTTATAGTCTCTCACCTACCGTGACCTGACTTTGATCACGGCACTCTCCGCCACACATGTTCCTACCTGTGAGGGTTCTTGGCGGATGGGGGAGACTTCTACGCCAGCAAGAACCTCTCACCAAGCTGATGTGTCCGTTCGAGCCCCCTTCACCTCTCGGTCTTCGGCCCTTGATGACTCGGCGATCATCGCCGTCGGTCCAGAAACCTCGCCCGTACAACCTGTTTCACGCCCCACAGGTGCCCCTGCCTCTATTCCCGCGCCTACTTCTGCGCCACTACCTGCGTCTCCTGGCAATCCTGTTCCTCTATCTGGTCCAGTCTTGCCTACTCCCGTATCTGCTCCTGCTGGCACTCCTGCCTCTGTGTCAGGTCTAGTATTGCCTGCTCCCGCTGTCACACCCAGCCACGTGTCCCCCACACACGTATCTCCTCGCACAACATCACCTACCATGCCTCAGTCCCCACCAGTTGTGGTTGTGCCCGTCCTTGAGCCTGAGGTGCGCCCCTCAAGCTCAGGTTACTCCCGTGAGCCCAGTGGCCATCTTTGAGCACTGGATTCCGGAGCTCAACAAGCGTCGGGCCCTGCACCCAGGCGCCCCTCTCGCAGCATCGCAAGTGGTGACCCCGGCACAAAGGCCTTAGGCATGAGTGTCCGCACTGAGCTCACAGAGGTACATCCAGCGTGCCCTTTAGGGCACGATCTCGTCACTCGCGAGTTCCATATCGCTTGTGATGCAGCAGCTAATCTTGTGGTTGCCAGGCCTCGCACCGAGGCGTGTGTCCTTGCCACGCAGAGCTCTCCCTCTATGGCACCCGACCCGGGCACCCTGAGGGAAGCTCCCTTATCACAAGATGCTGACGCTTGGCGCGCTCCCTGTGAGGATGAGCTTCGCGCTATCCGAGAGCATAGAGTCTACGAGTTTGTCAACCTTCCACCTGGGAGGAAGGCTATTCAGGTCAAGTGGGTCTTTCGTAAGAAAGTGAAGCCAGATGGCTCATTGGAACGCTACAAGGCCCGCTTGGTCGTCAAGGGGTACTCTCAGATTGAGGGCGTTGATTACAATGATACTTGTTCCCCTGTCAGCTGCATGACCTCAGCTCGAGCTCTGTTCCGTGTAGTGGCTCAGCATGACTGGGAACTACACCAGATGGACGTGAACAATGCGTTCCTCCATGCCTCTCTGGATGAGGAGATTTACGTGGCTCAACCACCAGGCTTTGAGGATGGTGACAAGGTCTGGCGCTTGCGTAATTCCTTGTATGGCCTCAAGCAGTCTCCGTGGTGTTGGAACCGGGAGATCATCGGCACTTTGACTCGTGCGGGATATGTACAGAGCAAGGCAGATCCCTCTCTCTTCATCCTACCGGCACCCGAGCGGTTCACCGCCATCCTGGTCTATGTCGATGACCTTCTGATCATGTCTCCTTCCCTGGATGCCGTGAAGGAGGCCAAGGCTGTTCTTTAGACTGCCTACAGGATGAAGGACCTTGGTCCTGCATGAGTGTTTCTTGGTATGGAGATCGTGCGAGATTGCAGACATCGGACATTATTGCTGCATTAGGCCCGATACGCACGAGTTGTGGGGGAGCATTTCACCAACCTCCTTGGTGCAGTGCCCACCACTTCCACACCTCTTACACCTGATGGACAGGATGCCCTGAAGGTGGATGATTCCACACAGCTTGGGGAGACAGTGGACGTGACCTTGTACCTCCATCTCATCGGATCTCTGATGTACCTGGCCACTACCACACATCCTGACATCACTTTCGCTGTCAACCTCCTCGCTCAGTTCTCGTAGGCTCCACGTGCTAGAGCCCTTCACGCGGCTATGCAAGTGGTGCGGTACATGGTCTCCATGCCGTACCTCGGACTCTGCTTTTGTCGGTAGTGTTCGATAGCCCTTGATGGCTACACTAACAACGATTGGGCCTAGAGCCCAGATGGACGCAGCCGTACTGGCTACGTGTTCCTGCTCGGCGGTACCGCTCTGTCTTGGTGTAGCGGGAAGCAGGGCTGCACTGCACATAGCTCGTCGGAGGCAGAGTAAATTGCTTTCGGCGCAGAGGCTACTAAGGCAGTATGGCTGCAATGCCTGTTTCTTGAGCTTGGCCAAGCAGTAGTTGTCATTGTGCTTTCTTGCGACAACCAGAGTTCTCTCACCATTGCGGAGAACTCCGGTGTCTTTCACGCTTGCACGAAGCACATTGCGGTTGAGCATCACTTTGTGCGTGATCTGGTAGAGTGACACGTGACCTCCGTCATGTGGGTTGGCACCGACATGCAGCGTGCTGCTTTCTTGATGAAGGCACTAGCTCGCGGAGAATTCCTAGTGGCCATTCTTTTTGTTGGGCTTCGCCCCATGCCTGAGAGTGGTTGAGTGTGGGATGTGTGTCCGTGTCCCATCTGTTTTGCACACACTATTGTACTCGTCCCAGTGCTGCACGTGTATGGACATGCATACCATCAGTTCATGGAGGAGTGCTATGATTTGTGACGTTCGTGTACAGTCTACGGTGACCACTCGGCCGTGTCCATACTTGTGCAGATCCCTGAGGCGGGCCCTGGTGACACCGGTGCGACGTCTGGCGGTGGAATACCAGCTTGGAGCTAGCCGACTACCGTTCCAGAGCCCTAGACACAGCCGGGAATTCTTGTTGTTTTTTTTACAGCTTACAGGCGTTTTTCGGCGGACTAGCCATGAGCCCGATTTGCATGTTTTTGCATTGCGTGTCCACTGTCTGATGATGGATGCATGCATGTGACCAGTCGCAGCGTCCATCTTGTGATCTTGCATGTCTAGGTTCAGACGGCGTAGCATTCTGACATGTGTGTGCAGAGTTATAGCCAAAACAGTGGTTTTGGGCCGGTTTTAGGATAGCTCTTGGACCGCTGCGTGCGACACCCGCTGTGCGCTGCGGCAGGTATTTATGCCATGGACCTGTCATTTGTCATTTCTCTCTGAAAATGCTATTGAAGCATTCAGACACTTTGCCTTATGTCCCCTAGCCAAACTCTTGCCGTTGCGTACACGACTTGTGACTGTTATCATTGTCTGATCAGGCACCAACGCCTGGTCAACGGGAGTGTTGCTAGGAAGCTTCCTTGCATCTTAACACTCCCGAGGTACCGGTATGAACCACCAAGTACCCGGGTCTCGAACACTGAGAAAACTCTACCAGACATGTATGCATGAACTGAGCATCTAGAATGAACCACACGCATCACAGAGGGAGTAAGGTAGCCACTGGAGAACCATCAACACAAGCCAGGAGGCTCTCTCTACACAAGACTACATGACAGCTCAAAGCCCATACACCAACACTCCCCCTAGGCTTTAAGAGTTGTCAACAAGGGTACCAATTGGGAAGATCAATACACTCCCCCTCAATGAGAGAATCTTGGGAACATGAACCCAAACACCGGTGTGCCCAGATAGGTGTGTTCCCCCTGCATGCAGGAGGCTGCAAAACTGTCACCTACAGAGAACAGTAAGTTCCACTGGCACAAACAATCATGGGAGAAAAATCAAGCAATGGATAGACCTGAGAGTGGCTCTGGACGTGAAAGCGTCAGCAAGGAAAGGAAGATGAGGCTACGATAGCTACCATGTGCACAACTCACTCATACACTGTCCAACACCTATCACTCACCAGCTCCAGAGTCGTGTGAGAAGGGTAACTCAGCCTCACCTCACAATCCTGGGGGCTGCCAGAGATCCCAGCTGGAAGCATCCAAGGTCTCAGTTTGATCGGATTCAGAGGGTGCAGAGGTGGAGAAGACGATACCGAATGCTCGATGGTCAGGAGAGGAGGGAGAAACTGGAGCCTACTTGTGGCAACGGCCAGAAGTACCAACCAGCAGACTCTGGTACTGTGCGTGAGGAGAGGATGGTAGTGAGCTCTCCTGGGACGGAGGTTTAGGCCGGCTTTGTGTGTTTGGAGCTCGTCACTATAGGTGGTGTAGAGACTGCACACTCCAATGAGTGTAGGTACCCCTGCGATGTGACCAACTCATTGGGGAGACGAGAGGCACGAAGACGCAGATCGACATGATCCTCCTGAGTAACTATGTGAAGCTCAAACTCTACATCCTCAAGCACTGCCACTACCTCACAGAAATTGGTGGACAAGGAGTCTACCACTCTACGGAACATAACTACCTCCATCTTTGCTGCTCGAAGCTAAGTGGCTTCTTGTGCCGTGTCTCCTAAAGCAATATGTCTCAAAATTTCCAGGGACTAAGGCAAAGGATCATCAGAAGGTTGTGGATCCAGAACAACCTCTAAGGTAGGAGGCGTGCAAGGATCAGATGTGCAGAGGATGGTCCATGTGTATACGAGAAGGATGGGGGTGTGCTGAAGGATGTCCCAAGGTACTCAGTTACTACACGATCACTGACAACTGAGGGAATAGTAGAAATAGCTACTGCATTCGATACAGTTGAGGCTACTGATGTGACCAATGATGCTGATGCATGTAATACTATCAATGCAGTAGACAATGCCGGTGAAGCTGAGGTTGTCAATGCAGCTGATGCCTGAGATAGTGTTGATGATGTCAGAACAGGTGCTATAGCTAATTCAGGTGGTACTAATGATGTAGCTGGTGCTACTGATCCAGCTAGTGCTATTAATGTAGAAGATGGAGCTGATATGGAAGATGCAAGCACTATAGAGGCACCAGGTACAGCTGGTGTAGTCGACGCTAAAGGTGCAGCAGATGCAGCCATCAGAGAAGCAGGTGTTGTAGGAGAGGAAGATGCAAATGAAGCTGTGGATGCAGCAAATGACGCCGATGCTGCAGCTGCTCGTGAAGAAGTAGATAGAGCAGCTGGAGCAGCTGTCACAACTGATATAACTGGTTTTGTAAGCAAAGCAGGTGTTGCAAGAGAGGCAAATGTTGATGAAGCTAGAATTGCAGTACATGACGCTGATGCTGCGGCTGCTAGTAAAGAAGCAGATGAAGCAGCTGGCACTACTGGTGCCGCTGGCACTGCTGGTGAAGCTGGCATAGCTGATAAAACTGATGTTGTAAGTAGAGCATGTGTTGTATAGAGGACTCATGCTGTTGATGTTGCTGAAGAAGTAGACGCTGTAGAGGAAGCTGCCATTGGCGTTGTAACAGATGGGGCAGCTGGGGGAGCAAGTGCAGCTGTACGAGCCAATGCAACTGGTACTATAGAGGATGCGCGAAGCGTGGATGTACATTGTGTGGATGTGTCTGATGCTGCTACTACTACTAAAGTTGTAGGAGCTGCAGAGGATGATGCTATTGGAGATGCAACAGGTGGGGCAGCTGGTACAGCAATTGTAGTTGTGCCAACTAATGTACATGCTACTGTAGAGGATGTAGGAAGCGTGGATGTGTCTGATGCTGCTACTACTGCTAAAGCTGTAGGAGCTGTAGAGGATGCTACTGCTGGAGATGCAACAGGTGGGACAGCTGGTGCAGAAAGTGCAGTTGTGTCAGCTAATGCAACTAGTACTGTAGAGGATGCGGGAAGTGTGGATGTAGATTGTGTGGATGTGTCTGATGCTGCTACTACTGCTAAAGCTGTAGGACGTTACAGCTTGAGATGCAACACTAGGTTCTCTTGCTCCATCCCCGGTGCTCACCGAAGTAGTCGATGTCGAAGTGGACGGATGCACATACCTCCCCTCAACCAGTGCAACGACAAAATGCGGTGGAGACAAAGAAGTGCAAGAGACGAGACAAACATGACGCATTGGATGAGGACGATGTCGTCGAGAAAAAGCCTGACTGGGAGGGGGCATGAAACCAGTGGAGCATAGGATGGAGAGAATGGCCGTAGACTGAGAACAAAGGTCTAGTGCAGCTGGAGAAGGTCCTGCAGAAGAAGATGAGGAAAAGGAGGACGACGGGGAATAGGAAGTATCAACCTGATGAGAGAAGAGGTGGTCCCTAACGTGCTGCATCATCTGCCACAGACTCTGGAGCTCAGTGTATAGGACCGCTAGGGCACTAGTGTGGGGAATGGATGAATGAGGTAGGTCTGTCTGCTGTGGAGTGTGAGGGAACTCACGAGGCTGGAGACAGGGTTGATGCCACCAACTAGGACGCAGGTGACATTGGCGCCGACCGTGGCGTCCGTCGCCATAAAAGTCACAGGCAAACCCACGAAGAGTTGCATCATGTCGTGGGAGAAGGTGACCAATCCTCTAAGGGTCATGGTGGTGGGGATAGAGAATGCCGTGTCCCGGCGGTGGAGAGACCGACCACAGGAGCGGGTGGAGAGTAGCATCACTAAAACGTGGTGCTGGAGACCACACCTCAACCCCTGAAGGCAGAGGATGATGTAGAGGAGCGTAAAGAATGTCCTATCTTGGTGGGGATGAGGACCACAGAGAAGGCTGACCAGGGGGTGGAGGTGGTCAATGTTAACTACAAAGCTAGCCAACTCTGGCAGAGAAGCTGCAAAATTGAAAAGTCTCAAAAAGGTTTTTACACCTTCTTCCTTTGTTGACATGTGTCATACACCCCAAACTTAATCAGGCATGCACTTCACCTTCAAGAGTACTAACGCCTTAGCAATACATCTGAAGAAGAGCTCAAGTCATCAATATGGAAGAGAACATCAAGCAAGGGCTTTAATTGATAAGCATGTAAAACAAGTCCTTTTTATAGCTGTCTGTCCAGTCCTAGAACTCAAAAGCACATTCCTAGTGATTGGCCTGACCCAGCCACATCACCAATAGACTTGCACTGTGGGCTTGACACATCAGCATCCTAGTGTCAAGGTGACAGACCAACCATGTAGCTTCCAAGAAGCTATGGACTTTCTTTCTTGGAAGCTTCCATAGCAAACAAGATGTGCATGGGGCCATGACCGAACTCATGACCTCTCACTTAGCCAAATCAACAAAACGGATAAGTTAACCACTCACGCACATGGTGTACTCACAATTCATATCTCACATGAGACAGAGCACAGTTGAGTCACACCACAACAGTGTGACTCACTCATCCCGGGGTCATATCGCCACAAGGAATAAAGCATTCCAGATCCATCCTACAATACTCAACAAGGGGCAAAGACATTCAAAAAATCTCTCCCTTGCACCTTGCGTCAGTGTGCATCATCATTCGTCATTACTTGCGTTGGCCATGCCAATACCTTGCCTGCCCGCCTGGTGGAGATCCTTGTCCAGTGCCTTTGTAAGCATGTCAGCCCGGTTTAGCTTGGTATCGACATACTCGAGCTCAATTGTCTACTTGTAAACCAAGTCTCGAGCATACTGGTAGCGGATCTCGATGTGGTTTGTGCGCCTGGACAGGATGGGATTCTTGGACATGTCAATCACGCTCATGTTAATCTTGATGACCGTTGCCATTGCCTATGGTGCCTTCATCTAAGGTAGCAAGCTTCTGTATACTACTGTATCTCTTTATACACCTCAACCAAGGTGATGTACTCAGCTTCAGTTGTTGATAGAGAGACACATTCTTGCTTTTGACTTGTCGAACTGACTGCACTTCCATTCAACATACACACAAAGCCGGAGGACGGACGGACCAACGGACGAGGCGCGCGTCATCGCCACCATGCGTCGCTAGCGGGAGCGCCGTCTTGCCTCCGCCGCCGTCGCTGCTGCTGGCCCTTCCACTCCAACCTCGTCGAGCAGCCCTGCCACTCTGACAGCTCCGCTTGTCTCATTGCCACCCGCGCCACAGCAGTACTACCCACAGCCGTCGACGCCTCCGCTTCCTTTGACGGCTCAGTCCTCCTACTACCCGGGCTCTAGAGCCGTCACTCCGCACTTCGTCTATACTCCCGGGGCGTTCTCCTGTGAGCGTCAATTGGAGCAGTTTATCGTGCTCTAGCTTGGCCTGCCTCGCCCTCCTCCCCAGGGAAGTGCGAGTTGCATCACCTCCTGCCTTCCTGCCCAGCCTTGCATGACTGAGACTGAGCTGCGGTCGTTTCCCATCTCCTTGTTTGTTTCGTCGTCTCCCATGGTCCCCTCCGACCCCCTCCTTGACGACATTGCGTGGCTTGACGATTGGCAGTCTCGTTTTGCGCCTCCTACCGCGTCCGTGTCCCTCGCTTGCTGCCATGTGACCATTACCGATCTGGCGGCCCCTGTCCAGGACCTTGCTGAGACCTGGATCATTGACTCCGGGGCCAAGCATCACATGACTGCTTCTCGTGAGGCCTTCAGTATGCTCGGCCCTGTAGGTGATGTCTCCGGTGTCCGGACGGGTTCCGGACAAGTGTTGCCTGTCCATGGTGTTGCCGTTGTTCGTTTCCGTGGTCCTGCCGGTGACGTTTTTCTGACCGATGTCCTCTTCGTCCCTGGTCTCGAGCTCAGCCTCCTGTCCGTGACTGCCCTTGACTGCATGAGCATGGACGTTGTGCACTCGCATGGTGTTGGCACTATGTCGTTGCGTCCGTCTGGTCTTGTTGTCTTGCACGCCACCGCCCGTGGCAACCTGTGGCATGTTCCCCGCCTCTCCTCTTCTCCTCCCGTTTCCTCCCCGTCGGCCACCACACGCCATGTGTTTGTCACCAGTACGCTGTCTCCTCAGCACACCCGCCTCTTGCACCACCGCCTTTCCCACGTCCACTCTGCCACCGTAGAGAGCATGCTCCGCACCCAGCCAGCCAAGGGCCTTGACCCGAAGACTTTCCCTCTCCCGTGTCCCACTGAGTGCATTGACTGCGCTCAGGGGAAGATACACTAGTCCACGTACCCCTTATGGTATGGTCCAGTTTTCGGGCAAAACGGATGACGCCCGGGTTTTGGGATGTCGGCCGTCTGACAGGGATCACCGAGGAAACCCTGCCTGCCAGAAAAACAGGTCTAGGTCTACTTTCAGATTGGCTAGTTAGCTGAGTAACAAGCTCTACACAGCTGGGAGGGGTCTCCCATTGTTGCTCATTCTTCATTCCTAATCAGTCACTTTCAGTTTTCAGCTGCTTTCTGGCGCTAACACTGGCGCGCGCGTTTCTGTGTATCAAACCCAAAGCATCCAGACTTAGACTCTAGAGAGGCAGACTGAGGGGGCAGCAGACTTGAGCAACGAGCGTGGAAGCCCGCAGGCTGCATCAACAATGCTTCTTCCCCAACCTGCTGCCTAGCTTTTTCATTTGCACCTGGTGGCTCATACCGGTGCGCCGTGGAGACCCAAAGCCTTGAACCAGTGTGTAGGTATCAGGAGCTCGTCACGTGTTGCCCGGTGCTTAGTTATGTACGTTGCTCTTCGATCGAGACCCGGGTACCTGGAGACGTGTTCCGGGGTCACAATGAGACATTACGGATGTGTCCGGCTTGTCGTGCTGGACGTTCTGGTTCAAACGACACGTCATTCTGACGCATGTGCAAGAAGTTACGGTCAGGCGAGTGTTTCAGTCTTGGCGAGGCCGTTCTGGCAGTTTGTGTAGCTTTGCGCGGCCAAGCGCGCCCTTGGCTGCGCTGGCTGAGCACCAGGCCTCACAGCTATTTAGGTGACTATGGCTCCTTGTTGTAACTCTCCCTCCATATGTTTTATTTATGGAAGCACATTTGACACTCTCTTTGTGTCCCCTAGCAAAACACTTGTCGTTTTGCATCAGACCTGTGATGAGTGCCAGCAGCGGCAGCCACCCACAACAACAGCAGCAGGTCCTGTGAGGACCCACCACAACAATGTTGCAGCAGAGGTAGCGACGCTAGTAGTATGCGACATTGGCAACAATAGTGGCGGCCGTCTCAGCCACATAGACAGCAGCAACAGCAACAGTGGCGAGAAGCTGCGACAACAGTGGCAGTGGGTAGCAACTGCAGCAATAGCCACAGCAGTAGCAGCAGCGGCGAGTAGTTGCAACAGCGATTGCGGCTGGCAGCAGCCACAGTAGTAGCCGCAGCAACAGTAGCAGAGGCAAACAGCTGCAGCAGCAGTACCGGCGGGCAGCAACCGCAGCAGCAGCAGTGGCGGGGAGTAGCTGAAGTAGCAGCGGTGGAGGGCAACAGCCATACCAGCAGCTGTAACAGCAATAATAGCGGAGGCAAGCAGCTGTAGCAATAACAACGGCGGGTAGCAGCCGCAACAGTAGCAGCAGCAACAACAGTTGTGCCCGCCAGCAGCAGCAGCAGTGGCGACAGGCAGATTCCGCAACAGCAGCAACAGTGGCAGCGAGTAGCTGTAGCGGCAGCGGTGCCAAGCTGCAGCCGCAGCAAGAGCAGAGGTGGTGAGCAGCTGCAAAAGCAGCAGCGGCGGACAGCAGTCGTAGTAGCAGCAGCAGCAGCTGCAGCACGAGAAACTACGGCAGCAGCATCCTGCTATAGCGGTAGCATCCGCTTGTGCGGCAGCGAACGTAGCAGCCCCAATAGCAGTTAATGTAGAAACCGCGACAGCAGCATCTGCCGTTAGGTTTGAGGGGGACCCAACGAGGGGAGCCCATCGGGAGGGGAGGCCCGACGATCGGGCCCGTTGGTCCAGTCCGACCGAGAGTTGGCCGAGCTCTGGCGCAGGAGCCGGCCCATGCTGGCCAAACGCCGGCCGTCCGTCGTCCCAGGGGTGCAAGGTTGGCCGACGGGTGCACGTCGGCCAGCCACGCGCAGGGGAGGCGCAATCCTCCCCTTCCCCACTTTGGTTGCGGCGAGGTCAAACTCGCCAGCAGAGAAAAAAAGGGGGGGAGGAAGGGACACCCCAGGAGGTGGCACCCGAGAAAAGGGGGCACCTAAAGAAACCCCAATAGAGGTAACCTGAAGAAATCACCAAGAAATTTGCTGCATAAGGAAAAAAGGAGAGGGGGGAGCATAGCAGCTAACCCTAGAGCGGTAGCTGCAGCACTTGCGACAGCCTCAACAGCAGCAGCACATGTGGCCTGAGGCCATAGTCGTCGGCTGACGACGAGACCGGAGCAATAGTAGAAGTCGCAACAGTGGCGGCACCAGCAACATTAGCGGTTGTAGTAAGTGTTGCGTGAGACCATCGTCGTCACCGTTTGACGGTGGCATCAGGCAGAAGCGATAGCACCAATAGCACCAAAGGCAACAAGAGGTCGCACGTTGCGGCATCCGCGTGAGAGCAGCGTAGTAGTCACGCAATAGTCGCACAAAACGCACCACTATCGAGGTGGTGGCCGTCCTTGTGACGGTGTCGTAGAACGTTTGAGGGACTGTAATTTGATCTCCCACCCGCCCTTATGGCCTTGTGCCAATGGGAGCGAGTGTGTTGCACACTCACCCACGCCAGGCTCTTCAGATGTGCACACTAGCGTGGCAAGGGGCATAGCCGGCGCCGTGGCTGGCACCGGCACTACAAGCGTGGCAGGCGCAACGGACGCAGAGGTAGTTGCAACCATGGCACACACCTCAAGCATCGAATGGCTTTGTGTGCTACTGTTGCGGTGATCGGCACCATGGCTTGCGCCAGTGCCGCCAGCGCCCTGCCCGATGGCGACCGCCCCGGATGCAGTCGTGCCCTTATTCTCCTCCACCCGATCCAGAGACATTGCCGGTTGATGCCATAGCGCCCCTCACCGGGGCTGTGGAAGTACTCTACGCTGAGCTCTAGGATCTAAAGCGCATGGAACAACAACGCATAGACTATGTGGTCTCTGAGCAATCTGTCGCCACCATGTCGTTGCAACGATACCGTGGTGCCCGACCTCAGGTCTACGTCCGACACCCTTTGCTCTGTCCTACAGTCAGTCAGAGTCATCCCAACCTCCAATCCCTCCACTTCTACGGCCGTCCCTTTAGCTCGCACTGCTAGCGGTCGTGCTCGCCGCGTGAGGCGGCGGATGACACACATGGCTTGGCGTGCCCATGTGGCAGCGGCAGCATAAGTGGTGGCATAAGTTACCGTGGAGCTGACTATCTTTTCCTACCGGGCCACCCACGCAAGACTCTTGACGTGAGGCCAGGACGCCACCCAGGGATCGAACGCGACCCTTGAGCGACCGAGCTCCAAGAGGTTTCTCACACGCTGGTATAAACCAGACGTGTGGTCCCAAAGGATCAACAACCTGGCTTACTAAGCTAAAAGCATAAAAAAGAGCAAAACTCAACTACATTGACCGTATGTGGGGCATGCATTCCCCAGTATTTCTCTCATGTGAGAGCTAAGAATCACACATTGAAAATTGCAAGCATGCTCTCAGATAAGACAAAGCACAACTAAGCTCGCTTCATTCTTGCACCCGACTGGGAGGTCAACGATGCATGGCCCACAATGTGTGCAACTTGAGCTTCATTTCTGCTTAGTCACCTACAGTGATGACGTGTGCGAGTGGATGGAGTCAAGAGGTCACTTGCGTGTCTGACAATTATGACCAACAACGAGTGCACAGCCAGCCTCCTAAGGATCAGCACCCAGGAAGATATGGCAGCTCTCCCAATATCCAAATGCAAGCATGGAGGGCGACCAAGGTTGTTGTTGTTTTTTCCGTGCACTACCTCACTGACTCATACTGTGACCTCTCGGCTGGTGTACATGCTCCTGCAGACGACTGAATGGATGGACGCTAATGCCAACAGGATGCTTTTTGGTGGAGCGGACGTGTTGCTGTGAATCCGGGGGTGCGGTTCTCCTCCTCCTTGCGCTTCTGATACTACACCATCACACGACCAGCTCCATCGGCAGCAACCCTGGACTGTCACGTCATTAGTACTCGTAGATAGCTCTCAGGAGCAGGGTAGCCGGCACCCGAGTTCGGGCAGCCGTAACTCCAGGTATCTACTTTCTTGCTGATTCTGAATGCATGACATGGTTACTTTGGTATGGTCAAGTGTTTAGGAAAAACGGATAGCCCCCAGGTTTTGGGCCGTCTGGTGTCTGGCAAGGTTCACCCAGGAAATTCTGCCAGACAGGATAATCCTACGATTTTTCTGGTTGGCTGGATTTCTAAGTAACAAGCCTTACAGACCTGAGGTGAGGCTAGAACTGAGAGGATTCTCATTTAGTTGCTCATTATTCATTTCTAATCAGTCATTGCTTCATTCCAGCAGTTCTGACCCTAACTCTGGTGCGTGCATTTTTTAGAAACAAACCAAAGCTCCCAGACTTAGACTCTAGTGCAGCAGACTAAGGGGGCAGTAGAGCCCCTGTCGCTTTGCCTTGGCGACAGCAGCAAACAATGAGCGTGTGTTCCCGCACGCCGCATGAACAACGCTACTGCCCCAACCTCAAATTAGATAGTTTCAATTTTGGTATCAGACCCGTACCGCAGCACACGCAGCAGTAGCAGTGACATACAAGTTCATGACTACGCTGGCGGACCTCCCATACGCGCCAGTGCAGGGGAAATGCTGCCGATTTTTTTCTGGCAGCAGTAGCCTGCCAGGTGGAGGCATCTGATTTGTTCCCACGGCCACAGGGCCAGGGAAAATGCTGTCAGATTTTTTCCGGCAACTCTGACCAGCACGTGTATCACGGGGAGGTGAGCAGCCAGCGCAGCAATGTAGGACAACCTGCTGGCGATGACATCCAGAGGAGTGAGTGACCCATAGTAGCAGCAACAGCAGCATCAGTAGCGGCACCAGTGGCCGCAGCACCAGCGGTAACAGTGGTCACGGCAGCAGTGGTAGCAACCGCAGCAGCAACAGCAACAATAGCAGGGGCAGCAGAGGCTACAGCAGCGACAGCAGCAGCAGTAGATGCAGATGCAACAGCTACTGCTACAGCAGCCGTAGTTGCAGTGAATGTGGCAGCGATCGGCAACTGCAGAAGTAGAGGCAGTGATGGCAGCCGCAGCATAAGGTGCAGCCGCAACAGTAGCAACCGCAGCTGCGGCTGCACAACAGCAGCAGCTGCTGCGACCGCTGCACTAGAGTCGCCGCACCGGTGGTCATAGTGCCAACGGCCTCAGCAGCCGTTGTGTGCCGGCGGTGGCAGCCCAGCTGCGGCCACGTAGCCCACGGCCAGCGTATTATAGGGCTCAGCCCATAGGCCGTGGGCTGAACAAACAAACAATAACAAAAAAAACAAAAACAAAATAAAAATAACAAAACAACACAAAACAAACCCAAGGCCCGCAGCAACTGCCACCACAACTACTGTAGTAGAAGCGACGGCAAAAGCTGTAGTAGCAACGGTAGCAGCAACAATAGCGGCAGCAGCAGCAGCAGCAGCAGTGGCTGTAGCAGAAGCGGCAACGGTAGCTGTAGCAATAGCAGCAACAAGAGAGCCAGTGGCAGAAGCAGTTGCAGTAGTGGCAGCGGCAGCGGCAGTAGTGGCAACAATAGTAGCGACAGCAGAAGCAACAGTAACAACAGTAGCAGTAGCGGCAGTAGCGACAACAGTGGCAGTAGCAGTGGTAGCAGCAGTAGCAGCTACAGCATCAATAGCAGTAGTAGTGGCCGTGGCAACACCAACAACAACCGCCATTGTAGAAGTAGTAGGCAATAGCAGCGGCAACGGTAGCAGCATCATTGACAGCCCAAGTAGCTGTGACGGCCGCAACATCATCAACACAAGAACAACAGTAGCTTTAATGCCCAGCCAGGTCAATGCTGCCAGATTGCAAGACAGCTCTGCTAACCTCCCTGTTGCAGACCCCAGAGCGGATCTGCATTGCTCGGTCGATCAGGTGTGCCAGATGGTTGCCTCAACCAGCACCAGCCAAAATGAACTCCCTCGACAACATGGTCCCGCTGTGATTGCAGTAGCGCAGACAGCAGCATAACCGCAGGTGCACCAACAACAGCTGACGATCACTAGTGTCCTAGGAGTTGGTACGCCCAGCCCCTCTCGACGCAAGGACTTTGAGTCCCTTCCACCAGTACTCGTCGGAGATGAACAGTTTCCGTTTTGGGAATTTCTCTACTGCGTTTGGGCACAGGGGAAGGATTTGTGGCCATACTACACTCTCCTGCATGACAATGCAGTCCCGGAGTAGGCGCTTGAGGCAGGCCGTGCAGTCTGCGCACTCATCATCACCGCTCTGGATGCTGACCGCACTACTCTGGAGATGTTCCTCGGTGACACCGTCGACGACACCACCGCTGATCCCCGGCGAGCTTGGGACACACTGACACGACCGTATTGCACCTCCAGCCATGTAGTTGTCAACGGCCTCCTCAAGGAGTTCAGCTCCCTTTGATGAGAGAATGCCAAGGGCAGTGGAAAAGTGACGAGCACGACGGACTAAGAAAAGGAGCAACGTCGACGAAGCAAGGATGAGCAAAAGCGAGGACTAAGATTGGATGAAGTGAAAGGATGAGCAATAGGCAAGCACAGCGGAGACAGGACATTGAAGCCGTAGAACAAAATGTGAAAATAATGGAAATAAATGTGATGGGTTAAACTCGCGGGAATGAGCATCCTTCGGATAGAAAGGCACAACATGACAAAATCACTAAGCAAAGGCTTCTTTCCGCTAGCCGGACGCGGGTGACAGATGTTAATTCATTAGGGGATGACGTTACCATAGCCCATAACGGTCGTGTGACCGGAGGACCATTGGCCAAGGTGGCTCGGTCTAGGACCTAAACCGTTATTGAGAATTTTGGGGATTTATCCAACGGGAGTGGGTACTCGGTGAGTTTCATATTCTGACACCCCCCTTGAATCTGAAAGATCACTTGTGTGAACAAGTGCGCTTCACAGTAATAGAGCGTCCTATGCCCCAAGACGAGAGGAAATGTGACCACATGTCTCCCATATCATCCGGGTGTGCATCGTTCAGGTCATGGTAGTCCGTGTGCAGTAATGTCTTGAGTTCTTTGTGCACTTGCTAATTCACTTTAGTATAGGAACAGACTCTCTCCTCTAGTGGCCCAAGGTCAAGTGGATCGCCAAGGGGAAAGTATATTAGACCAAAGTGCAGGAGAAACTCTGGGAAGAGGAACTTGTGAACCTGATTATTATTGTGTTTGCCTCCATCATTCACTATGCCTTCGTCGGGCTGAAGGAGGGCAAGGGATCAACTTCTCATGCAAGGATCATAAGTGTGGTAAATTTGGTGCAGGTGCCTCTGATTGAGTGTTTCCACCATCCTTGGGTTCTCTATCTGATTCATATTCTGACACACCCTACTTGCGCCCTACTTGTGCCCTACTTGCGCCCTAGTTGCACCCTAGGTGCACCCTAGTTGTACCCTCCTTGTGCCCTACTTGCGCCCTAGTTGGGCCCTACTTATCCCTAGTTACGCCTGACTCTCACCCTAGTTATTCCCTACAGGCGCGCCTCAGTTAGGCCTTAGTTGCACCCTAGTTGCACCCTAGTTGCACCCTAGTTACACCCTAGTTGCACCCTAGTTGCGTCCTACTTGTGCCCGACTTGCGTCCTAGTTGCGCCCTACTTGTGCTCCAGTTGCGCCTTCCTTTGCCCTAGTTGCACCCTAGTTGCGCCTAAATGGGGCACTAGCTACACCCTAGTTGCGCCATAGTTGTGCCTAGTTGCGCCCTAGTTGTGCCCTACTTGCATCCTACTTGTGCCCTAGTTGTGTGCTAGTTGTGTCCTATTTGCGCCCTGCTTGCACCCTAGTTGTGCCCTAATCCCCCCCCTAGTTGTGCCTTAGTTGCGACCTGGTTGTGCCCTTGTTGCAACTTAATTGGGCAGTAGCTACATCCTAGTTGTACCCTAGTTGTGCCCTAGTTGCACCCTATTTGCGCCCTACTTGCGCCCTACTTGCACCCTAGTTGTACCCTAGTTGCGCCCTAGTTGCGCTCTATTTCTGCATCAGTTGGGCACTAGTTACCCTCTAGTTGCACCCTAGTTGCGCCCTAGTTGCGCCCTAGCTGTGCCCTGGTTGCGCCCTAATTGTGTCCTACTTGTACCCTACTTATGCCCTATTTGCACACTAGTTGCGCCCTAGTTGCCATAGTTGTACCCTACTTGTGCCCTACTTGCACCCTACTTGCACCCTAGTTGCACCCTAGTTGCGTCCTAGTTTTTTCCTACTTGCGCCCTGCTTACGCCCTAGTTGCGCCCTAGTTTCACCTTAGTTGCGTCCAAATTGCGCCCTTGTTGCACCCTTCTTGCGCCCTAGTTGTGCCCTACTTTTGCCCTCCATTCGCCCTACTTGGGCCTCAACTGGACACTAGCTACACCCTAGTTGTACCCGGGTTGTATCCTAGTTTTGCCCTTGTTGCGACCTAGTTGTTCCCTACATGTACCCTAGTTATGCCCTATTTGCGCCCTAGTTGCCCCCAACCTGCGCCCTAGTTGCGCCCAAGGTACGCATTAGTTGGGTACTAGCTTCGCCCTAGTCGAACCCTAGTTGCGCCCTAGTTGTGCCCTAGTTTTACCTTACTTGCGCCCTACTTGCGCCCTACTTGCACCCTACTTGCGCCCTACTTGCGCCCTGCTTGCGTCCTAGTTGCACCCGAGTTGCGCCCTACATGTGCCCTACTTGTGCCCTACTTGCGCCCAAGTTGCGCCCTAGTTGCTTCCTAGTTGCACCCTGTCAGAAGAATGCAGTGAGCAAAGACACTGATAGCATAAGCATGCAAAAGCGGTGATGTGCGCAGTTCCTCTGAGAAAATTGGAAGGAAGCAGAGCTCCAAAGATGTGTCCGAGTTAGTTGGAAAGCGAGAACAAGAGAGGTTGTAGGAACCAACACAAAGAGTGGAGGTAAAGTGGAGTTTGATGAGAGAATGCCGGAGGCGACAGTGGAGAAGTGATGAGCAGGACAAAGTAATCAAAGGAGCGAGGACAACGGAGTGAGGATGAGTGAGAGCGAGTACTTAGATTCGATGACGCAAAAGGATGAAAGATGGGAGAGCAGAGCAGAGACACGGTGGCCAAGTCACAGAACCAAAGGTGAGCGGAGTGGAAACAAGTGCTTTTGGTTAAACTTGAGGGAATGAGCATCATTGGTATGTACAGGTAGAATAGGACGAAAGCAATAAGCAACAGCTTGTTTTCGCTAGCCGGACGCGGGTGACAGATGTCACTTCATCAGGGGATGACGTTACCATAGCCCAGAACAGTCGTGTGACCGGAGGACCGTTGGCCAAGGTGGCTCAGTCCAGGACCTAAACCATTGTCGAGAACTCTCAGGGATTTATCCGAGGGGAGTGGGTACTCTATCAGATCCATATTCTGACTCCCCCCTTGAATCTGACAGATCATCTGTGTGAATAGATGCACTCCACAGTAATGGAGCATCCTATGCCCCGAGGGGAGAGGAATTGCGACCAAATGTCTCCCTGATCATCCGGGTATGCATCAATGAGGTCATGGTATTCCTTGTGTAGTACTGTCTTGAGTTCTCTGTGCACTTGCTGACTTAATTGAGTATAGGAACAGACTCTCTCCTCTGGTGGCCCAAGGTAGAGTGGATCGCCAAGGAGATGGTCAATTACACCAAAGTACAGGAGAAACTCTAGGAAGAGGAACTTGTAGACCTGATCAGGGATCAACTTCTCCTGCAAGGGTCGGAAGTCTGGTAGGATTGGTGCAGGTGCCTTTGATCCAGTGTCTCCACCATCCTTGTTGAAGGATGCGATGCCAGAGCATCGGAGCTGTACGGGCTGTTCTGAAGTGATGATGGTAGGAGGGATACACAAGTGGTTGTTGTTGGTTGCAGACCCCCGTGAGAGTGGTCTGCTGCAGGTCATCAGAAACACAACTTCCATTGTCAAGGTTGTGTTTGACTGCTCCACGGAGTATACTAATGAAGCACTGGTCACTCACTTCCCATCCAATAGCCCGTGCGAGGGTGTTAGCTGTCCTATTCACAATGGCTCCATATTCAGCTAGAATTCCGAGTGGGAGGGTAGCAACTAGTAAGTCCATGAGTAGGGTGAGATGTAGGGACCATTGTGGAAGGGGAGAACAAGAGGAAGGATGTGGAGAGGAAGATGCTGGGTGGAGCTGATGAAGGATGAGAGAAGAAGGAAGCAAGCCTAATGATACAAAGGATGATTGGTGCAGGGACGAGCCGCGTGCACTGATGAAGGAATTGGCTTGGACGTAGATGTCTGCGAGACTGCCGGTTTGACCAGGCGGATCCTCGTGCCCAGCGGACGATGATGATGATGGAGGGGCGGCTGAATGATGATGGCCTGGGCGCAAGGGAGAAACCACGTGTGCTGCAAGATGTAGAGGAATAGAGATGCAACAAGGGGAAGGCAAGAGCCGACGCGCCGCAAGAAATCTGCTGCCGGGGTGGGTGCAGACCGCTACGAGATTGGCAGCTTGGTACGTGCAGGTCCTTGTGCTTGCCACAGATGCTAAAGATTGCTGATAATGAGGCGGAGGCAGATAGCTGCTGATGAGAACTGGGCGCAGGGGAAAACCCACGTGCACTGCAGAAGATTGGGCTTGGACGCAGGCCGTTGCAATAATGCCGATGCGACCGGGAAGATCCTTGTGCCAAAAAAGAGAGGGTGACGATGATGACAGATTGCAGCAGATTGCGGATGAACTGGGCGCAGGGGCAAAACCACATGTGCTGCTGAATGCTAAAGGAGGAAGATGACCAAGACGACAAGGATTCTGAGGATGATGATGATGAAGCAGAGGAGGAAGATGAAGGGGAAGCTGAAGTCGATGAGGCAGATTTACGGTGGATGAAGAAAGAGAAGAATGGTGGAGCTGGGGCTAGTGCAACAGAAAGATGCTCTGATGTCATGAGAGTGACGTTTTGTACCCCCAGTTGGCCCGAGACCGACGGGCAAGAAGACTGGTGGTGTCTGATATCCTGAAAGCGAGAGGGAGTCTGCTGCAGCAGGAGTGGTCCAAGAGAAACAGAGATGCCCACGGATTTCAGGAGAGTGACGGCTTGTTCCGCAGATGGCTCGAGACTGACGAGCAGGAAGACTGGTGGTGTCCAATGTCCCGACAGTAAACGGCATTTTGCTACTACTGAGGACGAGGAAGGGCGGTGCAAGAAGGTGGCTCAAAGGGATGATGCGCGTTGAAGGAGAAGATAGCAAAAGATGATGATGTTGCTGATGAGGCTGATGGAGCAAAAAAGGACAGTTACGAAGGTAGGAGGAGAGAAGGAAGGAGAACGCGCTATGGCAGGTGGAGGTCACGGTGGAGAGGTGATCGTGTCACAAGATCACTGGAGTTTTCGAGAGGGGCAGGGGAGGAAGTAGGCATGCTGAATGTGCAAAACGGTAGTTAGTAGAAGGTAGTACAGGTTGACAGCAAAAGGGAGCGGAAGCGAAAGGAAGCTTTGACAAAGATGGCGGTGGCGGGCGGCTCAAGAACTGCTTTCATCTGGCGGCAGCGGAGAGGCCCTGGACGTTGCGACGGGCATGAGCTTGAACACAGGGCTATGTCTTAGTGTAGAACACCACAGAAGCCTTGAAGAGCGACAAGACGATGCTGCTGATATCAGCTGCGGTTGAAGCAAACGGGGCGCAGGCGAGCATGAGCGATGAAGATCAAAGAGCAAAACTCATCGCGTGCAGATGGAGAGGCGCAGAGAGACCTGTTGCTCCTTGATGGACGTCGCAGTGGAGGAGGCGACGCGGAGTGCGCGCCAATGGTGTAGATGGCAAGAGGGGCGGCAGATGGTGGCAGAGAAAAAGCTGACAGAAGAAGGCAAAGTTTGTGACAGAGAGGTGATGACTTGGTTAGGAGGAAGCAGGCAATGTTTCCGGATGCTCTGATACCATGTCAAAAGAATGTAGTGATCTCAGACAGGGATGGGAAAAGCATGCAAGAACGGTGGTTTGCGCAGATCCTCTGAGGAAAGCGGATGGAAGCAGAGCTGCAAAGAGGTGTGAGAGTTCGTCAGAAAAAGAGAACAAGAGAGGTTGCAAAAACCAACACACGAGGTGGAGGTAGACTGGAGTTCAATAAGAGAATGCCCTAGACGGCAGTGCAGAAGTGATGAAGAGGATGAACTGAAAAAAGGAGCAAGGACGTCGAAGCGAGGAGCAGCGAGAGGGAGGGCTTAGATTGCATGACGCAAAAGGATGAGCTATGGGCAAGCAGAGCAGAGACACGGCGGTTAAGTTGCTGAACCAAAAGAAAACACAATGGGAATAACTGTTCTAGGTTAAACTCAAGGGAATGAACATCCTCCGAATATACAGGCAAAACAGGACAAAAGCACTAGGCAACGACTTCTTTCCGCTAGCCAGGCACGGGTGACAGATGTCACTTTATTAGGGGATGACGTTACCATAGCCCATAACGGTCGTGTGACCGGAGGACCGTTGGCCAAGGTGGCTCGGTCCACGATCTGAACCATTATTAAGAATTCTTGGGGATTTATCCAAGGGGAGTGGGTACTCTGTCATATTCATATTCTGACACCCCCCTTGAATTTGACAGATCATCTATGTGAATAGGTGCGCTTCACAGTAATGGAGCGTCCTATGCCCCGAGAGAAGAGGAAGTGCGACCGCATTTCTCCCAGATAATCCGGGTATGCATCAACCACGTCATGGTAGTCCATGTGCAGTAATGTCTTAAGTTCTCTGTGCACTTGCTTATTTACTTTAGTATAGGAACAGACTCTCTCCTCAAGTGGCCCAAGGTAGAGTGGATTGCCAAGGAGACATTCTGTTACACCGAAGTGCAAGAAAAACTCTGGGAAAAGGAGCTCGTAAACCTGATCATTCCATTCTTGTGTTTGTCCCCATCCATCATAGGGGCTGAAGGAGGGCAAGGGATCAACTTCTCTTGCAAGGGTCAGAAGTCTGGTACGCTTGGTGCAGGTACCTTTGATGCAGTGTCTCCACCATCCTTGGATACTCGATCACATTCATATTCCGACACACCCTACTTCTGCCCTACTTGCAGCCTACTTGCGCGCTATTTGCGCCCTATGTGCACCCTAGTTGCGCCCTTCTTTGTGCCCTACTTGCGCCCTAGTTGTGCCCTAGTTGGGCCCTAGTTGCGCCCTAGTTACGCCCTACTTACACCCTATCTATGCCATACTTGCGCCCTAGTTGCACCCTAGTTGTGCCCTAGTTGTGCCTTAAATGGGCACTAACTACGCTCTAGATGCACCCTAGTTTCTTCCCACTTGTGCCCTATTTGCGCCCTAGTTGCGCCCTACTTGCAACCTAGTTGCACCATACTTTGCCCTAGTTCTTTCCTAGTTTTGCGTAAATGAGGCACTAACTACGCCCTACTTGCGCCATAGTTGTGCCTTAGTAGTGCCCTAGTTGCGAACTACATGCACCCTACTTGTGCACTAATTGTGTGCTAGTTGCACCCTATTTGCAGCCTACTTGCGCCCTACTTGCGTCCAAGTTGCGCCTTAGTTGCACCCTAGTTGCGTCCTACTTGCATCCTACTTGTGCCCTACTTCCAACCTAGGTGTGTCCTAGTTGCGCCCTAGTTGCACCCTACTTGCCCCCTACTTACATCCTACTTGCGCCCAAGTTGCGCCCTAGATGCGACCCAGTTGCGTCTTACTTGTGCCCTACTTGGGCCCTAGTTGCGCCTTACTTGCGCTATAGTTACACCCTATTTGCGCCCTAGTTACGCCCTGCTTGTGCCTTAGATGTGCCCTAGTTGCGCATCAGTTGGGCACTACCTACACCCTAGTTGTACCCTAGTTGTACCCTAGTTGCGCCCTAGTTACGCCCTAGTTGCACGCTAGTTGCAGCCTACTTGTCCCCTATTTGCGCCCTACTTGCACCCTAGTTGCACCCTTTTTGTGCCCTAGTTGTGCCTTAGTTGCATCCTAGTTGCGTCCTGGTTGCGCATTTGTTGGGCACTGGCTACCCCCTTGTTATGCCCTAGTTGTGCCCTCGTTGTGTCATAGCTCCGCCCTAGTTCCACCCTATTTGTACCCTAGTTGTGCCCTACTTGCACCATAGTTGCATCCTACTTGCGCCCTTGTTGCACCCTAGTTACGCCTCAGTTATGCACTAGCTACACCCTACTTGCGTCCTAGTTGCGCCTTAGTTGCACCCTAGTCGCGCCCTACTTGCACCCTTCTTGCGTCCTAGTTGCGCCATACTTCCACCCCAGTTCTGCCCTAGTTGTGCACTAGTTACATCTCACTTGGGCACTAGCTGTACCCTAGATGTTCCCTAGTTGTGCGCTAGTTGTGCCCTTGTTGCACCCTAGCTACACCCTACTTGCGCCCTACTTGCACCCTAGTTGCGCCATAGTTGCGCCCTAGTTGCGCCCTATTTCCACCTTAGTTGCGTCCTAGTTACTTCCTAGTTGCGCCCTAGTTATGCCCTACATGACCCTACTTGCGTCCTACTAGCACCCTAGTTGCGCCCGAGTTGCGCCCTAGTTGCGCCCTAATTTCACCCTACTTGCACCCTACTTGCGTCCTAGTTGTGCCCTACTTGCGCACTAGTTGCGTCCTACTTGCATCCTACTCGTACCCTAGCTGCATCCTAGTTGCATCCTAGTCGTGTCCTAGTTGCGCCCTAGTTGCGCCTACTTGCACCCTAGTTGCACCCTACTTGAGTACTACTTGCACCCTAGTTGCGCCCTAGTTGTGCCTTAGTTGCACTCTGTTTGCGCACTACATGAGTCCTACTTGCACCCTACTCGTTCTTACCTGCACCCTAGTTGCACCCTAGTTGTGCCATACTTGCACCATAATTGTGTCATACTTGCGCCCTAGTTGTGCCCTAGTTGCGCCCACGTTGTGCCCTAGTTGCACCTGAGTTGGACACTAGCTACACCTTAGTTGTACCCTAGTTACTCCCTAGTTGCGCCCTACTTGTGCCCTAGTTACGCCCTACTTGAGCCCTACTTGCGCCTTACTTACATCCTAGTTGCACGTTAGTTACGTCCTTGTTGCAACCTAGTTGCACCCTAGTTGTGCCCAAGTTGTGCCTCAGATGAGCACTAGCCTCACCCTTGATGTGCCCTCATTGTGCCCTAGTTACACCCTCTTTGCGCCCTACTTGCACCATACTTGTGCCCTAGTTGCACCCTAGGTGCGCCTCAGTCGAGCACTAGCTACACCCTAGTTTTGCCCTACGTGCACCCTAGTCGCTCCCTAGCTATACCCTAGTTGCACCCTACTTGCGCCCTAGTTGAGCTTTAAGTATGCCCTAGTTGCGCCCTAGTTGCGTCCTACTTGCGCCCTAGTTGCGCCCTAGTTGTGCACTAGTTGCACCCTAGTTGTACCCTACTTGCGCCTGTTTGTGCCCTACATGCGTCCTAATTGCATCCTAGTTGCGACCTAGTTGCATCCTAATTTCTTCCTACTTGCCCCCTAGTTGCGCCCTAGTTACACCCTAGTTACACCCTTGTTGTGCCCTACTTGTGTCCTACTTGTGTCCTAGTTACGCCCTAGTTGCGCCCTACTTGCGCCCTACTTGCGCATTAGTATTGCCCTACATGCGCCATAGTTGTGCCCTAGTTGCACCCTAGTTGTGCCCTAGTTGCGCTTTAGTTGGGCACTGGCTACCCTCTAGTTGCGCCCTAAATACGCCCTAGTTGCGCCCTGCTTGTGTCCTAATTGTGCCCTACTTGCGCCCTAGTTCTACCCTAGTTGCCCCCTAGTTGTGCCATTGTTGTGCCCTAGTTGCACCCTAGTTGCACCTCAGTTGGGCACTAGCTACACCCTAGTTACGTCCTACTTGCGCCCTACTTGCGCCCTACATGCGCCCTTCTTGCGCCCTACTTGCACCCTACTTGTGCCCTTCATGCGCCCTAGTTGCGCCCTAGGACACGACTAGGATGCAACTAGGATGCAGCTAGGGTACGACTTGTGCCCAACTGAGGCACAAAGAGAGCACACTAGTCTCTTTGTGCCTCAGTTGGGCACAAGCTTCACCCTAGTTGCACCCTAGTTGTGCGCTGGTTGCACCCTATTTGTGCCCTTGTTGTGCCCTAATTGCGTCCTAGTTGCCCCCTTGTTGTGCCCTAGTTTCGTCCTATTTGCGCCCTACTGACGCCTTAGTTGCGCCATACTTGGGCCCTAGTTGTGCCCTACTTGCACCCTACTTTTGCCATACTTGCACTCTAGTTGTTCTCTCGTTGCCCTAGTTGCACCCTACTTGTACCCTACTTGCGCCCTACATGCGCCCTAGTTGCGCCCTAGTTGCATCCTAGTTGTGCCCTACTTGCACCCTACTTGCGCCCTACTTGTGCCCTAGTTGCCTCCTAGTTGCGCCGTATTGTGTCCTATTTGTACCCTAGTTGCACCTGATTCGGGCACTAGCTACGCCTTAGTAGCGCACTCGTGGCACCATAGTTGTGCCCTAGTTGCATCCTACTTGCGCCCTACTTCCGCCCTAGTTGCGCCCTACATGCGCCCGCCCTGCACCCTAGTTGCGCTCTAGTTACGCCTCAATTGGACACTAGCTACATCCTAGTTGCACCCTAGTTACACCCTAGATTCTCCATAGTTAGGCCCTACTTGCATCCTACTTGCGCCCTACTTGCGCCCTAATTGTGCCTTTGTTGCGCCCTACTTGCACCCTACTTGCGTCCACGTTGCGCCCTAGTTGCCCCCTAGTTGTGCCATACTTGTGTCCTACTTGCGCCCTACTTGCACCCTAGTTGCGCCCTAGTTGCGCCCTAGTTGCACCCTACTTGCGTCCTACTTGCGCCCTACTTACGCCCTAGTTCCACCCTAGTTGTTCCCTAGTTGTGCCCTACTTGCACCCTAGTTGTGTTCTGGTTGCACCCTAGTTGTTTCCTACTTGGCCCTACTTGAGTCCTACTTGCACCCTAGATGATTTCTAGTTGTGCCCTAGTTGAGCCCTACTTGCGCCCTAGTTGTGCCCTACTAGTACACTAGTTGTGCCCTACTTGCACCCTAGTTGCACCCTACTTGTACCCTACTAGTGTCCTAGACGCGCCCTAGTTGCACCCTAGTTGCATCCTATAAACGCCCTTGTTCTACCCTAGTTACACCCTACTTGTGCCCTACGTGCGCCCTAGTTACGCCCTTGTTGTGCCCTAGTTGCATCCGGCTTGCGCCCTACTTATGCCCTACTTGCGCCCTACTTGTGTCCTAGTTGCGCCCTACATGTGCCCTGGTTGTGCCCTATTTGCGTCCTAGTTACACCTCAGTTGGGCATTACCTACGTCCTAGTTGCACCCTAGTTGCTCCCTAGTTACGTCCAACTTGCATCCTACTTGTACCCTATTTGCGTCCCAGGTGTACCCTAGTTGTGCCTCACTTAAGGACTACCTACGCCGTAGTTGAGCCCTAGTTACACCCTGGTTGCGCCATTTTTTTTTTGGTTTTTAAGATGGTCCAGGCAGAAAATCCCTCGCAGTGGGCTCCGCAAGCTGCTAGTTGCGCCTTAGTTACACCCTAATTGTGCCCTACTTGCACCCTACTTGCGCCCTAGTTTCGCCCTAGTTGTGCCCTAGTTACGCCCTACTTCCACCCTACTTGAGTCCTAGTTACGCTCTGGTTGTGCCCTTGTTGTGCCCTGCTTGGCCCTGTGTGCGTCCCATTTGTGCCCTTGTTGTACCCTAGTTGCGCCCTAGTTGCGCACTACTTGCACCCTACGTACACCCTACTTCCGCCCTAGTTGCACCCTAGTTACGCACTGGTTGCGCCCTACTTGCTCGCTACTTGCACCCTACGTGCGCCTTAGTTGCATCCTAGTTGCACCCTAGTTGCGCCCTAGTTGCACCCTAGTTGCGCCTACTTGCACCCTAGTTGAACCCTACTTGCGCCCTACTTGCACCCTAGTAGTGCCCTAGTTGCGTCCTAGTTGCGCCTTACTTGCACCCTACTTGTTCCCTACTTGTGTCCTACTTGCACCCTACTCGTGTCCTAATTGTGCCCTAGTTGCACCCTAGTTGCGCCATACTTGTACTCTACTTCTGTCATACTTGCACCCTAGTTGTGCCCCAGTTGAGTCCTCGTTGCACCCAAGTTGCACCTGAGTTGGACACCAACTACACCCTAGTTTCACCCTAATTGCAGCCTAGTTGCGTCCTACTTGCACCCTGCTTGCACCCTACTAGCGCCTTACCTGCACCCTACTTGCACCCTAGTTGTGCCCTTGGTGTACCCTTGTTGTGCGCTATTTACGCCTAGGTTGTGCCTCAGTTGGACACAAGCTATGCCTTAGTTACACCCTCGTTACGCCCTAGTTGCATCCTACTTGCACCCTCGTTGCATCCTACTTGCACCCAACTTGTGCCCTACTTGCGTCCTAGTTGCGCCCTAATTGCACCCAAGGTGCGCGTCTCAGTTGGGCACAAGCTACACCCTAGTTGTGCCCTCCTTGCACCCTAGTTGCGCCCTAGTTGCACCCTTGTTGCACCCTAGTTGTGCCCTAGTTGCGCCCTACTTGCGTCCTAGTTGCGCCCTTGTTGAGCCCTCATTGCGCCCTAGTTGCACCCTACTTGCATCCTACTTGCGCCCTAGTTGCGCCCTAGTAGGACACTAGTTGCGCCCTTTTTGCGCCCTACTTGTGCCTATCTTCTCTATACTTGCACCCTAGTTGCGCCCTACTTGCGCCCAAGTTGCGCTCTAGTTTTGCCCTACTTACGCCTCAGTTGCGCTGTATTTTTGCCCTAGTTGCGCTCTACTTGTGCCCTACTTGTGCCCTAGTTGCGCCCTATTTGTACCCTAGTTGCGCCCTAGTTGTGCCCTATTTGTGTCCTACTCACGTCCCACTTGCGTCCTTGCGCCTTAGTAGTGCCCTTCATGTGCCATAGTTGCACACTAGTTGCGTCCTAGTCGTGCCTCAGTTGGGTACTAGCTTTGCCCTAGTTGCACCCTAGTGGTGCCCTTCTTGCGTCCTACATGCACCCTACTTACGCCCTAGTTTCAACATGAATGCGCCCTAGTTGCACCCTCGTTGCGCCCTAGTTGTACCCTAGTTATACCTAAGTTAGGCACTAGCTACACCCTAGTTGTGCCCTACTTACGCCCTATTTGCGCCCATCTTACGCCCTACTTGCGCCCTACTTCCTCCCTAGTTGCGCCCTAGTTGCGTCCTAGTTGCATCCTATTTGCACCTCAGTTGGGCACTAGCTACACCCTAGTTTTTCCCTACTTGCACCCTATTCGTGCCCTAGTTGCGCTCTTGTTGCGTCCTAGTTGCATTCTAGTTGAGCCCTTATTGCACCCTAGTTGTGTCGTACTTGCGCCCTACTTGCACCCTAGTTGTGCCATAGTTGGGCCCTATTTGGGCCCTACTTGCATCCTATTTGCGCCCTACATGCGCCCTACTTGTGCCCTAGTTGTGCCATAATTGGGCCCTAGTTGCGCCCTAATTGCTCCCTACATGCGCCCTAGTTGCGCCTTAGTTGCATCCTAGTTGCACCCTACTTGCGCCCTACTTGCGTCCTACTTGCGCCCTACTTGCGACCTGGATGTGTCCTATTTACGTCCAAGTTGTGCCCTAGTTGTGCCCTATTTGTGCCCTAGTTGTGCCTGAATTGGGCACTAGCTTCGCCTTAGTAGCACCGTCATTGCGCCATACTTGTGCCCTAGTTTCGCCCTACGTGCACCCTCCTTGCACCCTAGGTGCGCCCTACTTGCGCCCTAGTAGCGCCTGTCCTACGCCCTAGTTGCGCCCTAGTTACGCCCTAGTTGCGCCCTAGTTATGCCCTACTTCCGTCCTACTTCCGCCCTAGTTGCGCTCTAGTTTTGCTTCAGTTGCGCCCCTACTTGCACCCTACTTGTGGCCTAGTTGTCCACTACTTGCCCCCTAGTTGTGCCATACTTGCACCCTACTTGCACTCTACTTACCTTCTAGTTACCCCAAGTTGCACCCTAGTTGCACCCTAATTGCGCCCTACTTGTGCCCCACTCGCGCCCTAGTTGCACCCTACTTGTGCCCTACTTACGCCCTACTTGTGTCTTAGTCTCGCCCTGGTTGCACCGTAGTTGCACCCTACTTGGCCCTACTTGTGCCCTCCTTGCGCCTTGGTTGAGTCCTAGTTTCGTCTTAGTTGTGCCCTACTTGCATCCTGCTTGCGCCCTACTAGCGCCCTGGCTGTGTCCTACTTGCCTCCTAGTTGCATCCTACTTGCACCCTTGTTGTGCCCTAGTTGCACCCTACTTGCACCCTTGTTGCGCCCTAGTTTCACCCTACTTGCGCCCTACTTGTAACCTAGTTACACCCTAGTTGCGCCTCAGTTGCACCATACGTGCGCCCTACTTGCGTCCTTCTTGCGCCCTACTTGTGTCCCAATTGCGCCCTACATGTGCCCTAGTTGCACCCTAGTTGCACCCTTGTTCTATCTCAGTTGGGCATAAGCTACACCCTAGTTGCACCCTAGTTTCACCCTAGTTGCACCCTAGTTTCACCCTAGTTGCACCCTACTTATGCCCTACTTGCACCCTAAATACATGGAAATTCCCGTACGAGGGCCAATTGTGCAAATTGACAAGTGCCAGTTGGACTTGGAATATGACCAACATGGAAAGTAAAGCAGTAGCATCTACACGAGTACCAAATGCATGAATTTCATGAGTGTTGAATGCATAATTGATGAGCACATCAGTGAAGATATTGACACGAGTGTTGAATACACTACTGTCATAGACATCGATTGTATGTTTGACAAAAGTTGCAGGTCGTACTTCTGGCATGGGTGCCAAATACACCATTCATGCAAGTGCTCAAAGCACTATGGACATCAATGCATTCAGACAATCACGTCATGTCTGTGTCGATGATACAAAACATGTAGTAGGAGCCGATTGCATTAATAACATGGATGTTGATTGCATCCTACTGCTACAACTACTTTTCTCACGACAAACCACCTCATAAAACTGTACGATACATGTTTGCGGTTGTTTTGCTGGTAACTGCACCAAGGGCGTTGTATGAAATGCCAAAAACATGTCATGTGGCATCTGAGAGACGTCTCAACGAACTCGTGGATGGTCATGCACCCAAAATCTTTAAAGAGGGAACAGACAGAGATGACTAAAAAATCACACACGGTTGTGGTTGTAAACGGTATGCCTGGATGGGACAACAAAAACAATACAGTTTTAGTCATTGCCGACAGTGACACAAATTTGAAGTTACAAAATTTACCGTTGTTGTTAGTACTACAGAAAGGTACTTCCAAGAGAAGTACGAGAAAAATCTTGTCTTATTAATGACGTCGTTACAGATACTATTCCTTCAAACTTGGACCATGCTAAATGTGGAAGAACTCCTGTGTACCTATAGAACATGCTACAAAAGACAAGTCGGTTGAGCACCATTTCCAAAACGTGTACAACTTGCATGACCAGGAGGGGTCAGTGCATATGACCAAGTGTTGAAGGTAACCCTCTTTTCAATGGATTGAAGTATATGATTCACACCATTGTACCTTGGTCATGTAAAACTGGGTATGTGACATGCATCGATATGGTTTGGCCGACTTCTCAACGACGCTCGACTTTTATGAAGAAGCGTCGCAATATTCTCAAATCCCTCTGACTTCTTGATAGAGCATCTCAAATTCACTACTCACAACGCAAACTTACAGATGTCGCTTGGCTCGAATGCTAAAGACCCGGCTTATGCCTCATTCTCATTCTCGGCAGGGCTCAGGGGTTGCTCAACACACTCGACACTTGTCATCAAATTACACTTACCGCTTCATACATATTATCCAATTGTCCCAAACACCCAACCCGTCTTTTTTCCCGCACCTCATCCCTATGGACCACCTACATTCCGCTCGGCATGACAAGGTGTACCTTGATGAAAAGTATCGAGTGTGTCGAGCACATGTGTACAATGCCGAGAATGAGAATGAGGCATAAGTCTGGTCTTCGGCATTCGAGCCGAGCAACGCCTGCCAAGTCATACCGTGAGTGGTGGATTTGGGAAGCTCCGTCAAGAATTTGGGTGCCTTAGAGAATGCACCACACTTATTTATAAAATTTGAGCATCGCTGAGAAGTTGACCGAACGATATCGAAACATTGATATGGTTTGCGACACTTCTCTCGACCATTCTGGAAAGTGTTCAAAGTTGTCAGGAACTTCTGGATTGGAACACCAGAGGTCGGGGCACTTGGCCAAAATGCCCTTGGCCTGACGGCAAAAAAAACCTGAACTCATCAAGTGGTGGGCTATGAATGTAAGAATAGAAATGCCCACTTGCGTGTTTTAGGGATCCGTGTATGTAAGTGTTATGCCAAATGGAGCATACATGGTGAACAGGTAGAATTTACGAGGCGGAACGAAGTTTAAGAATCTGGGACACTTGAGCAATTCATAACTAGCGGTAAGTGTACTTCGATGACAATTGTTGAAATGATGTAACACATATGTACAAGTGTCGAGTTGCAAATGAGGTGTAGTCGGAGTCATTGGGTCGATCGTCGAGTGGCGCATGTGGAGTCACGTTGTGAGTGGTCAAATCAAGAAGCTCCGCCGAGGAATTGGGGGGCTTCAAATATCAATGGCGAAGATGCGAGATTCATCTTTACAAATATCGATGTATCTCCACGCATCAAAAAGTCGACCAAAAGGTCATGAAACTTCTGTCCATGATTCTTGAAAGTGGCCAAAGTTGTCACAATGTACGAGAAGGATCGCCGGAGGGCGAGGGCAGTTGGCCAAACATTCCTCAACCATCAAAGTGAAAATCAAGGTCTCGACGCACGGTGGGCTATTTGTGTAGTGACAGAATTTCCCTATCGGAACGATTAGGTACTCGTATACATATGGTACATAACAATTTCCCCACCTTTTAGCCATGACATCCCGGTACGCGTACAGATGTAGCCCAGTGACAACGATAATACCCGTCGATAATATAATCGATGGCGCTGAGGTTATCGTAGGTTCCCTACTGTTATGCACGGCATCGTAGCTGTGCCACTTGACAAGATAATCTAGTGACAACCTCCATGGAGATTTTGATCCACAGTTTTGTCAGAATAGGGAGCGGTTGCAGGAGTCCGGGTGGCCGGGTGCAACGTGATTTTTGTCGCAGACACGTGTCAAAGGAGTTGCAGAAGTTGGCCACGTCAGTTTGCAATTTTCCCACCAGTAGTGCTTTGCAACTTCTTCAGCGTCTTTTCCTCTCCTAAATGTCCAACCAGACTGGTGTTGTGACACTCCTCGAGCTGCATGCGGCAGAGTCTATCGTTCAGAGGTACGACCACTTGGTGAGTGAATCGTCGTCGCCAATAGGGTGCATCGTGCCAGAACTTGGACTTGTCGTATCCCCCATGCTGGTCGTAGCCACATGTGAATAACTTCTTGAGATATGGATCTCGCTATGATTGAAGCGTCACTCACTGAGCCATTGAAGGTTTATCTGCTCCAAGGGTAGACCGCCTGCGGTAGATGATGTGAGACGGGCACCGTTGGCCGTTGATGAGCCCCCACCAGTCTCCTACTGCCGTTGGATGGCCTGCAAGTCCGACTATCAACATAGTTTTGTGCCACACAGAAGTGCGGCCACGAGTTCAATCGTCTTTCAATCGTCATTAACCCCAGAAGCGGTGAAGTATACCTCCAACCTCGTCAGTCACATCCAAACCAGTGGTCCTTTGGAATTTTAAGATCAAACGGTTTAGGAGGATTCAGATGAATCTTGGGATTGTTTGAGAGTTGGGTGCTTCTCTTGACGAGCACTGCCTCTCGTACAATTGCATTGCAAAGAGCCTCCATCGTGATGTTGAGTTGTTGGAGCAGGTGCCTCTTGATTCCCTCAAGCGCGGAGATATGGTGTGCCAGATCCTCGTTGATCCGTGCCTGTCGTCCGGTGCCACCTGTCGTTGTTGTTGCAGACATGGAGGCTGTCGGTAGGGGCGGCTGGTTCACCGCTGTCGGGTTCGTTGCCGGACTGGCCGTCGGAGCCGTTCGAACTTATCCATGTATACAAGTGTCAAATTACAAATGAGGCGTAGTCGGAGTCATTGGGTCGATCGTCGAGTAACACGCATGGAGTCGCGTCGTGAGTGGTCGGATCGAGATGTTCTGCCAAGGAATCGGGGGGATTTGGAGATCAACGTTGAAGATGCGAGATGCATTATAAATCTTGATACATCTTGATGCGTCGAGAAGTCAACCGAAAGGACATTAAACTTTTGTTGACGATTCTCGAAAGCGGTTGAAGTTGTCAAAATGTGCAAAAAGGATTGCCAGAGGGCGGGGACAATTGGCCGAATGGCCCTCGACCGTCGGAGTGAAAATCAAGGTCTCGACGTGTAATGGGCTCTTTGTGTAATGACAGAAATGCCCACTCGGGAAGATTAGGGACTCAAGTACGTCTGGTACGTAAGAGTCATGGACGTAACATATACAATGTTGAGAATAAGATTGAGGTATTTGTGGGGTCCTCAGCGCTCGAGCCGAGCGATGTTTCGAGGTTGCACCATGGGTGACTGCTTCAAGAAGCTCCACCAAGAAGTTACGGGGCTTTGAGAACATCGAGTCGCTTCTATACAAAGGTCTAGCATGGTTGAGAAGTTCACTAGACAATATCCAAACATCGATATACTCTAGTGCTCTTGGATTTTGATATTGAGTTGTTTTTTAGGTTGATTGATATGATACGTTTTTTCGTTCAATGAATTCCACATACCACATAAGTAATTGAACTCCATTTTTATGTGAAAAGCTAAAGGATTTAAGACTTGGATGGTGTTTTTTCCACATAGAACGTTGAATTCAATGTACCATTTGATGAAGATTAGACCATGAAGGACTACCAAAACAATTCAAACCAAAAAAATTGCATCTAATTCATAGATGTTATAGCTCGCAGGTTTCCATTCGTTCAAATCCAAGAGCACTAGGATAGGTTGCGACACTTCTGTCGTCCTCTCTGGAAGGTGGTTGAAGTTTTCAAAAACTTTTCGAATGGAACACCGAAGGCCGTGGTAGTTGGCCAAACCTTTTATGCCAAACAGAGCGTAGATGGTGAACAAGTAGAAGTTGTGAGGCAGAACACGATCAACAACTTGAGACACTTGAGCAATTTCAAATCAGCGGTAGGTGTACTGCGATTATAAATGTCAAAATGATGGAACATATGTATGCAAGTGTCGAGTTACGAATGAGGTATTGTCGGGGTCTTGGGGTCGGTTGTCGATTAACACGCGTGGAGTTGCGTTGTGAGTGGTCGAATTCAAGAAGCTCCACCGAGAAGTCGGGGGGCTTCGAGGATTTACAGTAAAGATGCAAGATGCATCTTTATGAGTCGAGATATGTCTCGATGTGTTGAGAAGTCGACCAAAAGGTCATGACACTTGTGTCGATGATTCTCGAATGTGGTCAGAATTGTCAGAAAGTGCGAGAAGGCTCATCGGAAAACGAGGGCAGTGGGCCAAATTGACCTCGACCTTCAGAGTGAAAATTGAGGTCTCGACGTGCTGTGGGCTATTTGTGTAATGAAAACAATAACCACTCAAAAAATTTGGGACTTGTTTACGTCTGGTACATAACACCTCCCCACCGTTTAGCCACGACGCCCCGGCGCACGTAGCGATGTGGCCCGGTGACATTGGTAACATCCGTCCATGAGATGATCGACGTCTTGGAGGTTGTCGTAGGGTTCCCAGTTGTTATGCACGGCGTCGTAGCCATGCCACTTGACAAGATATTATGTTGTTTTGCCATGTCGGCAATGGCTGAGGATGTCCTCGATCATGTGCTCCTTCTCCTCCTCCACTTGGACAGGAAGAGGGAAGGTACATCCCTACTTGGGAAGTTCTCTTCGCTGTCTCGATAGTGCCTGATTCTGCTGGTATGAAACACCAGATGAACGTGCTTAGTTCGAGGAGATTGAGTTGTGCAACCATGGGGGCTTGCATGCGCTCGATCTCAAATGGTCCCAACCATTAGGGTTTGAGCTTTGAACACTCGGCTCCACAGAAATTAATGTTGGTCGAGCTAAGAAGAATTTCATCGCCGGTGGCAAAACCATAGGTTTTCCGATGTCGGTCAGCTGCTCGTTGCATCATTGCTTACGTCTTTGCAAGTTTCTGTCGTGTTTCATCCTAGATGGTGGAGGAGTCACTGCGTTGGATGTCAACCGCGGGAATGTTACTGTGGCTCTGTAGTCCGGTTTGTATGGTAGGGCGTTTGCCATACACCACTTCAAATGGAATTTTACCCGTTGCGGTGAAGATAGTCGAATCATATGCGATTTTGGCGGTCGGGAGTTTTTGTGCCCAATCCGTCCCATGAGGTTCACATAACATTAAGAGGAGTTCTTCGAGCGTTTGGTTGGTCGACTCGGTTTGGGTATCAGTTTTAGGATGAAACACCATTGAAAGCTGGATCCAACTCCCGTAGCGAGTCATCAGTTCGAGTAAGAAATGACTACTGAATCGACCATCTCTGTTTCTTGTGATGGTTCTTGGCACGCTGTGTAGCCGTATGATGTTATTTAGAAATAGTCACGCTGTTCCCTTAGCGGTGATGGTCATCCTAGTCAGAGCAAAGTGAGATGTTTTTGAAATCCCGTCAACGACCACGAGGATTGCGTCATGTCCCTCCGGTGTGACTGGTAGTCCCGTGACAAAGTCCATCAAGATGTGGTTCCACGGTTCCGTCAGAATGGGAAGCGGTTGCACAAGTCTGGGTGGCCGTGTGTGATGGGATTTCTATTGCTGAAACGTGTCGCAGGTCTTATAGAAGTTGGCCACGTCGGATAGCATCTTGTCCCACCAATAGTGGTTTTCCAACTTCTTGACCGTCTTGTCTTTTTCTTCGAGTAGCATGTGGCGAAGTTCATTGTTTGGGGGAACGACCACCTGGCGAGTGAATCTTTGCTGCCAATAGGGTGCGTCATACCAGAACTTTGCCTTGTCTTATCCGTCATGCTAGCTGTAGCCTTATGTGAACATATGCTCAAGATACAGGTCTCGTTGTAGCTGTAGTGCTGCTGCCTCAGCCATCAAATCTGGTCGGTGGCTGAGTGTGTCGGTTGGGTTGATTTTGCCTGGTTGGTACTCGATATCGTAGTCAAACCCGGATTCAAGGAACTTCATCCATTGGGTTCGATGTCGACTGAGGTCCGGCTGCGTCTTCAAGTATATTAGCGCATGATGGTCGGTGTGCACCATAAATCGGCGGCACTCCAGATAACACCACCATGTCTTGAATGCAAACACGACCGTCCACATCTCCTTCTTGTGTACGGCATTGTTTATTTCTGGTCCTTGTAGTTTTCTTGACATGTATGCGACCGGTTGTTCTCTGTTTCCATGGTCTTGAATGAGGACTGTGAGATGGCTCGGTGTGACGCGTCAGTAGCCATGGCGTAATCGGCCGTTGGATCGGCTAATCGTAGGGCTGGCGCGGAGGTCAGAGCATTTTGCAAATTGGTGAACGCGTCTTCTTTGTTGTCTCGCCACTGCCACTCATTTTCTTCTCAACTGAGGTCGGAGAGAGGCGTTGACACTCGAGCGTAATCCCGTACGAAGTGCATGCAACAATTGTACAAGCCAAGGAAAAATTGAACGCCTCAGAAATTGGTTAGCATCAGCCAATTAGCGACTGCTGCCACTTTTTGCAGGTCCATGGTGATCCATCTACCGTTGATGACGTGACCCAAAAATCGAATGGCGACCGAAGTCACATTTCTCTCTTTGTAAAACTATGAGAACTTTTCAAACATGTCCATTGTGCTCCTCCGTGGTGGAGTTGTACACCTCGATGTCGTTGAGTTACATCACGACAAAATCATCAAGGAATGGGCAAAAAATATTGTTAATCGCTGCCATGAGCTTTGCCAGTACATTTGTAAGTCCAAACGCTATGACTGTAAACTCAAAATGCCTGTAGCAAGATCGAAGTGCCGTCTTCTCGATGTCGGCGCCTGCCCAACAAATCTGGTGATAACCGCTATGAAGGTCAATTTTGGTGAAATTTTGAGCCCCTTGGAGTTGGAAAAAAAAGTGTTGGCTCGGAGAAGGGGATAGCGGTTCTTGATGGTAGCATCGTTCAATGCCTGGTAGCCCACGCACATCTGCATTTTTCCAGTTTCCTTTTTCATGAATAGTACAGGTGCTGCGTACGGTGACGTGGATGGGCAGATGAACCCCTGACCGAGCATCTCGTCAAGTTCCGTTTTCATCTTGGTAAATTTGTGATTGCTTATCCAATAGGCCCCTCAAACTGTGCATCGGCTGCTCGGTTTCAGTTTGATGCGATGGTCGATGTCCCGTTGAGATGGTAGAGTTTTCAAGAGTTTGTCAAGGAAGATGTCCACAAACTCTTGGATGAGTGGTGCGAAGTCTTCCGGTACCATCACAAACTTTGTTAATGCCGATGAGGTCGATGAGGTTGATGAGGCCGATGAGTCTGCTGCTGCCACTTCTGCTTCCTACATTGGCTCGAGATGTACGAATCATGCACAAGCTCCTCATCGTGTGCAGTACGTGTTTTCAATCTTGTACCGACGGTTTTTCCTTCAAACAGCTTGGTTCGGTTTGCAAACCGAGCTTGCAAACCATTTCATTAGTTATGAAACTATGAGAAGCTCCTCCATATCATAGTGCTCCTGTCGTTCTATGACTCTTGCATCCAAGAGGTTGCACTCTAAGCAGTATCGCCGGTTGTCATCCTCGTACCCCTCATCGAACTTAACGATCTCAGAAACCCTCTGTGGCGTTGTAGGCTATTCACATGGGCGATAGTTTGGCGCATATCGACAAGATTCTCGCCTTTCACTCATGCCCTTTACCATTTCCTGACTCATTTTTCTTCGACTTCCTCCCCTTTTTGGCCTGCTGTTTACTTTTTCAGTTGTGAACAATGCGTCCCACTTCCTGCATTTGAAGTCGGTGGGGGATTTTTTTGCTTCTCTTTTTTTTCTTCTCTTTTTCGTATGGCACAACGAGCAGCTGCCCGCTGTCTGCTACGAGCAGCGGGCTGCTGCCCGCTGGCAGCAGCGAGCTGCTGCTTGCTGCTCGCTCCCTGCGGGCTGCGAGCAGCAGCAGCCGCTGCTGGTTGCTGCCAACAGCTGCTCGCTGCTGCTGCTGCTGCTACAGTTGGCAGCTACTGCGGCTTGCTGCTGCGGCTGCTGCAGCCTGCGGCTCGCTGTTGCTGCTGCACGCTGTTGTAGCTGCTGCGTGTTGCGACTGCTGCTCACTACTGCTACGAGCTGCTGCTGTGCGCTGCTGCTGCTACTTTTGCTGCTACGAGCTGTTGTTGTAGGCTGCTACTGCTGCGGGCTACTACTAGCTGCTGCTTCTGCCTGCTGCTGCTACTGCTACACACAGCTACTGCTGGCAGCTGCTGCCACTGCTCGCTGTCGTTCCCTGCGGCTGCTACTGTTGCACGTTGTTGGTGCTGCGTGCTAGTGCTAGTCACTGCACCTGGGTGACGTTGCAGCGTGCATCGTCGCCCGCAGGTGACGGACGCGGCCTACCGCTTACCTCCTCGCCTCACATGTGGGGGTCAGTGCTGCCAAAAAATTTTGGCAACATTTCCCCTGGCCCAGTGGCCGTGGGAAAAAATTTGACGCCGCCAACAGGCGGGTCAATGCTGCCGGAAAAAATCCGGAAGCATTTCCCCTACACAGGCGCGTATGGGGGTCCGCCGACGTTGTTTGGCACCTGTACGCCAGTCTTCTGCTACTGCTGCTACGCTCTGGCTCTGATACCAAGCTAGAAAACCTAGGCAGCAGGTTGGGGCAGCAGCGTTGTTGATGCAGCGTGCTGGCTTCCACGCTCGCTGCTTAAGTCAGTTGCCCCCTCAGTCTACTGCTCTAGAGTCCAAGTCCGGAAGCTCTGGGTTTGTTACTCAGAAACGCGTACGCCAGTGTTAGCGCCAGAAAGCAGCTGAAAACTGAAAGTGACTGATTAGGAATGAAGAATGAGCAACAATGGGAGACCCCTCCAAGTTCTAGCTCCCCCCCCACTAGTGTAGAGCTTGTTACTCAGCTAACCAGCCAATCAGAAAATAGTCCTAGACCTGTTTTCCGGCAGGCAGGGTTTTCTCTGTGAGCCCTGCCAGACGCCCGACAACCCAAAACCCGAGCGTCGTCCGTTTTGCCCGAAAAGTGGACCATACCATAATACCGACGCTGCGAACGTAGTCGTGCGGTCAGAATCAGCTAGAAAAACAGCAGCAAAGAGTTATGGCTGCCCGAACCGGGGTAGTGCCTAGGACAGTCAGTGACGCCAAACAGGGCCACTCAGCAGGATACATGAACCCTAGGCACAGCATGACGCTGCAGATGCAATGTCATAACCAGAAACAGAGCTGGGTGCATGGAAACAGCATCTGCAGTGGCAGTGACCGCCGGTGGCCCGACCACCGAGGAGGCCTGCCGATGGAGCTGAGCGCATCGCCGGTGGGAGGAGGCTCCAGCGAACGGTGCGTGGGCCTCAGCGCGCGTTGGCTCCACCGAGCGACACTCCGGCAGCGTCAAGTCTCGCCGTCAGTCATCTGCACGCTGATGTACACAAGCCGGGAGGACACAACAGAGTACAATGAGAGATGCACAAAAACCAACATGTCTCTGGTGGATGGTGTCCACTTCCATCAGAGTCGAGGAATCCCTATGCGGGATTTTCCGTTTCCACAATAATTGTGGTTGGGAGGTCGCCAGCCGTAGGATTTCAGGATCCGAGCGTTGTAGTCATTGCAATTGATTATTTCTGCTGCTACGATCATCCATGGTAAGTCCTTTTGAAGTCCGAAAATGGCAATCGCTCGTCAGATGTCTTGTTTGAGGTCGTTGTTGTAGTGAAAACAGAGTTCTTCGGGGGTAGTGTCTGCACCAGTGATGATCTCGCGCAATCTCTGCGTGTACTCCACCACGCTGGACTGTAGATGGAGACACTTGAGCTTGAACCGAGCGTCAAATTTCTTGTTTCTTTGTCCAAATCGTGCAAGCATCGCGCGCAAGAATTTGTTCCAGTCAATTGATGGCATCAGCTCATCTTGCCATTGCAGGTTGATCTGCTCCAAGGGTAGACCGCCTACAGTGAGCGACATGAGATGGGCGTCACTAGCCATTGATGAAGTCCCGCCAGTCTCCTACTGTTGGATGGTCTTCAGATCAGACTACTAACTTACTGCCGTGCCACGCAAAAGCGCGGCCGCAAGGTCAATCTTCTTCTGATCGTCGTTGTCCCAAGCAGCGGTGAAGAACACCCCTAGACTCATCAGCCACATCCGAACCGTTGGTCCCTTTGAATTTGCAGGATCGAACAGATTGGGAGGGGCCGGCCGAATCTTAGGTTTGATCGAAAGTTAGGTGTTTCTCTCAATGAGCACCGCCTCTCGTGCGCTTGCGTTGCGAAGAGCCTCCATTGCGATCTTGTGTTGTTGGAGCAGATGGCTGTTGATTCCCTCGAGCGCGGAGATACAGTTTGCCAGTTCCTCCTGCGCATGTCGTCCTGTGTCACTTTGTTCCTGGCGTTGTTGTCGAGGCTCTCGGTAGGGGCGACTAGTTTACCGCCACTGGATCCGCGACCGGATTGGTCGTCGGTGCCGTAAGGGCTGATCCCGCTGTCGCATAGCCTGCCACGCCAGCGTTTGCTACCGCTTCAGGGTTCACGTTCACAGGCACGTTCTGCTCCTCCATTGCCAAAGTAGTCGCCAAAGACCCGTTGCTAGTCGTCGAGTGCGCTTGCTCGCTTCACGTCTGAGAAAGTGCATAGAAGCTTCCTAGCAACACAGCCGCTGACCGGGCGTCAGTGCCGGATCAGACGGTGACGACGGTCACTGGTCATACACACAACGGCAAGGGTTTGGCTAGGAGACACAAGACACAGTGTCAGAATGCTTCCGTATAGCATATGCAGAGAGAGATGACAAACGAAAGGTTCAAGGCATAAATACCTGCCGCGGCGCACGGTGGGTGTCGCACGCGGCAGTCCAAGAGCTGTCCTAAAACCGGCCCAAAACCACTATTTTGGCCATAACTCTGCGCACACATGCCAGAATGCTACGCCGTCTGAACCTAAACGTGCATAATCAAAAGGCCGACGCTACTACTGGTCACATGCATGCATCCATCGACTGACATTGAGCATACAATGCAAAAACATGCAAATATGCCTCATGGCCACTCCGCCGAAAGACACCTGCAAGACGTAGAAGACACAGCAGAGAGTCCCGGTGGCATGTGGGGCTCTGGAACAATGGTCGGTCAGCTCCAAGCGGGTAGTCCGCCGCCTGTCGTCGCGCCGATGTCATCAGGGCTGCCTGCCTCAGGGATCTGCACGAGTATGGAAACGGCCGAGTGGTCACAGTAAACTGTACAGGAACGTCTCAAAGCACAACACTCCCCCATGACCCGATGGTACGCATGTCCATACGCGTGCAGCACTGGTAAAACCACATAGTGTGTGACACATACAGATGAGACGCAGACGCACATCCCACACTCAACCACTGTCACACACGGGGCGAAGCCCAACAGAACGAATGGCCACCAGGAACTTTCCGCGGGCAAGTGCCTTCGTCAAGAAATCAGCACGCTGCAAGTCAGTGCCAACCCACATGATGGAGATCACGTGTCACTCCACCAGATCACGAACGAAGTGATGCTCAACCGCAATGTGCTTTGTGCGAGCATGAAAAACACCAGATTTCTCCGCAATGGCGAGAGCACTCTGGTTGTTGTAACGCAGCACAATGGCGGGTACTGAATGCCCAAGCTCAAGAAACAAGCGTTGCAGCCAAACTGCCTCAGCAGCCCTTGCGCCCAAAGCCCCATACTTTGCGTCCGACGAGCTACGTGCGATGCAGCCCTGCTTCCCGCTTCGCCAAGACAAAGCGGTACCACCGAGCAGAAACACGTAGCCAGTGCGACTGCGCCCATCAGGCCTCCAAGCCCAGTCGATGTCAGTGTAGCCGTCAAGGACCACCGAACACTGCCGACGAAAACAGAGTCCGAGATACGACGTGGAGACCACGTACCGTACCACTCGCACAGCCGCGTGAAGAGCTCTCGCACGTGGTGCCTACGAGAACTGAGCGAGGAGGTTGACGGAGAACGCGATGTTGGGATGCGTGGTAGTGGCCAGGTACATCACAGATCCGATAAGATGGAGGTACAAGGTCACGTCCACTGTCTCCCCCAACTGTGTAGGGTCATCCACCTTCAGGGCATCCTGTGCATCAGGTGTGAGGGGTATGGAAGCGGTGGGCACTGCACCAAGGAGATCGCTAAAGCGCTCCCCCACGACTCGTGCGTATCGGGCCTGATGCAGCAACAGTGTCCGATGCCTGCAATCTCGCACGATCTCCATACCAAGAAACACCGATGCAGGACTGAGGTCCTTCATCCTGTAGGCAGTCTGCAGGACACCCTTGGCCTCCTTCACGGCCTACAGGGATGGAGACGCAATCAGAAGGTCATCAACATAGACCAGGATGGCGATGACCCGCTCGGGTGTCGGTAGGATGAAGAGCGAGGGGTCTGCTTCGCTCTGTACATATCCTGCGCGAGTCAAGGTGCCAGTGATCTCCCGGTTCCAACACCGTGGAGACTGCTTGAGGCCGTATAAGGACTTGCGCAAGCGCCAGACCTTGTCACTGTCCTCAAAGCCTGGTGGCTGAGCCACGTAAATCTCCTCATCTAGAGAGCCATGGAGGAACGCGTTGTTCACATCCATCTGGTGTAGTTCCCAGTCATGCTGAGCCACTACACCGAACAGAGCTCGAGCTGAGGTCATGCGGCCGACAGGGTCAAAGGTGTCAGTGTAATCAATCTGAGAGAACCCCTTGACGACCAAGCGGGCCTTGTAGCATTCCAGTGAGCCATCCGGCTTCACTTTCTTCCGAAAGACCCACTTGACCTGAATCGCCTTCCTCCCAGGGGGAAGGTCGACCAGCTCGTAGACTTTGTGATCTCGGATAACGCGAAGCTCATCCTCGCAAGCAGCTCGCTAGGCATCAGCATCCTGCGATGAGAGAGCCTCCCTCAATGTGCCCGGGTCAGGCGCCATAGAGGGGAAACTCTGCGTGGCAAGTGCACACGCCTCAGTGTCAGGCCTGACGGCCACGAGATCAGCTGCTGCGTCACAGGCGATATGGAACTCGCGAGTGACCAGGTCGTGCCCTATGGGGCACGCTGGGTGTACCTCTCAAAGCTCGGTGCGCACACTCAGGCCTAAGGCCTTTGTGCCTGGATCACCGCTCGCGATGCTACGAGAGGAACGCCTAGGTCCGGGACCCGACACTTGCTTAGCTCCGGAATCCAGTGGTCGAAGGCGACCACCGGGCTCACGGGAGTAACTGGAGGTCGAGGGACGCACCTCAGGCTCAGGAACAGGTACGACCACAGGGACAGGTACGACCACAGCTGGTGAGGGTTGAGACGAGGCCGGAGATGCCGTGCGAGGAGATGCGTGTGTGGGGGACACAGAGCTGGGGGTGACAGCGGGCAAGGCTGGCCCGGACACGGAGACAGGAGTGTTAGCCGACGTAGGGACAGGAGTGGGCTGGGCTGGGTCAGACGCCGGAGCAGGGGTGCCAGTGGACACAAGTGGTGATGCAAGAGGAGGCGTGAGAGCAGCGGTACCTGTGGGGTGTGAAACAGGCTGAACAGGCGGGATCTCTAGACCAACGGCAATGATAGCCGGATCATCAAGTGCTGGAGACCGAGAGGGGACTCGAGCGGACACATCATCCTAACGAGGAATAGTCGCTGGCGGAGGAGTCTCCCCCATCCGCCGAGGACCCTCACAGGAAGGGACATGAGCTGCAGAGAGGGCTGTGATGGAAGTCAGATCACGGTATGTGAGTGACTCAAAAAACAGCGCGTCACGGGACTCAATGACACGACGTTGAGTGGGGTCCCAAAAGCGCCAGGCCTTTGACCGCGGAGAGATGCCGATGAAGGCACACAAGCGACCCCGAGGGGAGACCTTGGACTCTACTGGTCCTCTGTGTACCACACAACGGCCAAGGAGCCCCAGACGCGAGCGAGACGAAGATCAGCATGATGGCCAAACCAGAGCTCGTACGGTGTAACATGATCCGGAAGCGGACCATGCGGGAGGCGGTTCCAGACCGAAGTCATGTAGGCGAAGCCCTCGAAGGCGAAGGACTCCAGGAGACCGCACTCGGACCGCATGGCGCGAACCGCATCCTCCATGGTGCGGTTCCAGCGCTCGGATACACCGTTCTGCTATGGGGTAGTAGGAGCGGAGACCTGGTGAAAAATGCCGTGCTCAGCAAAGAAGGAGTCCATCTCACCGAGGAACTCGCCACCGCAATCCGAGCAAAAAGTATGTAGTGTGTGGCGAGACTGACGCTCAGCCATCAAGAGCCAAAGCCGAACCGCAAGGGCGGCGTCGCTCTTCTGACGCAGGCTGTAGACCCACTGCATCCGAGTGAAGTCATCAGTCAGCGTCAGAACATACCAGCCCCTCTCAAACAGGGACTCAACCGGGAGAGGACCGAGCAGGTCCGAGTGGACAAACTCGAGAGGCCTCAGTGCTCGGGAACGCGAATCAGGATAAGTGCACCGGTGCATCTTCCCCTGAGCGCAAAAATGACAGTCGGTCTTGGGTGGCTTCTCTAAAGAAGCCACGTCAAGGCCGAGAGTAGGCTGTGTCCGAATGAGCTTCGACATAGTGTCGGAGCCCACGTGACACAGACAACGATGAAGCAGACGCTGGTGTTCCGGGGATAGAACACCAGTGACAAAAACGCGACCAGAGGAGGAGGGAGAGCAAGGGGAGGAGGGCCGAGCAATGCGATACAAATCATCGATACCTGAAGCACGCAGGACAATGCTACGGGTGTCAAGAGCAGTCACAGTCGCTGAATCAGCGGTATGCTCAATGGAGAGACCCATCAGAGTGCAGGCACGCACAGACAGCAGACTGAGCTCAAGATCAGGCACAAGCAGCACGTCGGAGAGATACAAGGGGCCACACGGACCATCAAAGCATACAACCCCAACACCATGGACCGGCAAGGACTGACCAGAACCTGTACGAACAGAACGGACAGTCGTGACAGGACCAAGTACCACAAAGTCACTACGACGACACGTCATGTGATGGGTGGCACCGGAATCGATGATCCAGGTGCCACCGGAGTCACGACTGGTGGACGTCACTGTACAACGAGAAATGGAACACTCGGCATCAGAGGGACGCTGAGCCGTCAGTGGGAAGGAACGACGTACATCACAAAGGTGAGACTCATGAATCCAGTCAGTGCAGTCAGGCCCAACATCATTACATGCGGATTGTGCTCCCCCACACGTGTCATCGCGAGTCACGAGGACGGACGAACAAGCAGTCTGTGACCCACTCGACGATGACAACACACTCGCACCTCCCTGAAAGCGAAGCGCCAGAAGATGACGAAGCTCGGCGATGGTGCGGTCACGTGGGTCTGGATCACTGCTGCTCGCTGGTGAGGATGCAGGAACAGCTGCAGTCGTGGTCGCCGCGCGTCCAGAGGAGTGTGCGGGCGACGTGCCGGACGCGGTGCAAGCAGCATGGGCAGCCTGAAGTCCACAAGTGATGCGCTCCCAGTCGAGCGGCTGCTGGCACTCGGTGTAGCGATGGGCACCTCCACAATTGTAGCAGTGCACGGAATGGCCACTACTACCACCGGATGATGGCTGCTGCTGACCCGATCCGCGCTTCCTACTCTTCTTCTTCCCCCAGGCAGCTGCTGCCACGCCTTGCGTCTGCATGGGTGTAGACGGGGTCGAAGAGGAGGAAGATGAGGTCGTGATGGAGGTGGATGAGGGTGACTGCAGGAGGGAAGATGACGGTGATGCGAGGACTGCTGCAGCGAGGGAAGTCTCTTGATGCGCTACTACGGCCTCGCAGGCCGATGTCACCTGGAGGAAAAGCTGATGCGCCCAAGGGAGCAGCTGCAGAGTGGCTGAGAAAGGCTTGAGAGCAGCGTTGCTGTACCGTTTGAAGATGTCGGTGTACTCCACGCGAACTCTGAGCATGATCATCCAAAGTGCCCACAGCTGTGTGGCCCCTGAGGTCCCTAGACGTGTGTAAATACGCATGGCGCGTCGCCAGTAATCCGCCGCAGGCTCCGCTGGTCCCTGACGGAGCGAGTGGAAAGCACGAATGTGTGACGCACGTGTGGCATGCGTCTCTGCGGCCAGTAGGGACAACGCCAGATCCCAGCCTCCACGAGGATCAGCTCCGGTGCCTGTGCCAGCCTCGCCAAGGAAGGGGCGAAAGTCGACGACAGTCTCGCGTGGCATGGCATAGAGAAGTCCTCGCATGGCCCGGGCTACTGTCAGCACCTGTGCTGGATCTGTAGACTGGGATGGGCTGTGGTAGTAAGACCACACTCCCTCGGAAGTGGCCCACACCTGGAACAGGATCTCCCAGCAGTTAAATCCATCCTCGCTGATGTAGCTTGGAGGTGGTGCCTGAATTTCCTTTGACTGCCGCTCCGTGGGGAGAGCAGCCGCAGGCTGAGGAGGGCGAGAGACGGGGAAAACTGCTGGAAGGGGGTGATCACCGGGGAAGTCAGGTGACGATCGTATCGGGAACACGGGTGGAGGTCGGGTACCCGTCTGCAGCTGACGGAGGCACTCCTGTAGAAGATGAATCTCCCGCTCCTGGGAGTCGTCCTCAAAGCCTGGCATGAATGGCTCGTCATCAAGGAGGTCCGCAAGTGGTGGAGAAGCCACACCAGGGGGTGAAGCAGGCGGAGCACCTGTCACGGGCACCTGGGCCGAGTGCTGGGTGGAGACCGCAACACCGGCAGCTCCCTCAGAAATCCGCGAAGGAGCCGTGGACTGAGCACGCAGAAGCTCAGTCAGCGTGCGGATCGCGTCAGTCTGCTCTCGCTGCAGACGACGCATCCCCTCCTGCTGGCTGCGCAGGTCTGAAATGGCCTGCGAGCGAGGGCTCAATACCCCTGAAGAAGAGGAGGAGGGATCACCTGGTCCCTTGTCCTTGTCATCGGGCGAACTCATGTCGCCGCTCACTATGGGACGACAGGTCAAGTTTGTCGGATTTAAAAACCGTCTATGTTTCTCGAGGAGTGGAAACGCTGGCAAATTTTGACTTTCCGGGTGAAAATTTTGCTAAGTGTAATGCTGACGTCAGCAAGTGGTTGCTGACGTCAGCACGACCTGATGACGTCAGCAATCAACAATGCTGATGTCAGCTCGTCCCCTCCTTTTTTTTCTTGTCACGGTTCTGCGCGCGTGTGGAGCCGCTTCGCGGTGGCGCGCGACAGCTCTGCGGAAGCTGCGCAGCAGCTTCCGCCCAACTGCTGCTGCAGCTGTGTTGTCATCTACAGCAGCAGTTGCATAGTTGCGTGTGCAGCGGTGGCAGCAGCGGCTGCGCTGCTGCTGCTGCTGCTGCGCGCTGCGGCTACTGCTGCGCACTGCAACTACTGCTGGCTGCCGCCGCCGCGCGCTGCTACTGCTGCCACTGCTGCACTGCTGCTGCCGCCACGACTGCCGCTGTTGCTGCTGTGCCGCTGCCGCTGCTGCGCTGCTGCTGCCGACGCTGCTGCTGCGCTGCTGCTGCCGCCGCTGCTGCCACGCTGCTGCTGCGGCCGCTGCTGCTGCTGTGGCCGCTGCTGCTGCGCTGCTGCTGCCGCCGCCTCTGCTGCTGCTGCTCTGCTGTTGTGGCTGTGGGAGGGCGGCTGCACGCACTGCAGCCGCCACACACCTGTGCGTGGCGGTACACGCCGCTGCTGCTGCCTCCGCAGCTGCGATCTCACATGGTGGGTGGAGTGCGTTGACGGCGACCGGCCGTCTCCAACAGACCCCAGAAACTCTACTACAGCGGTGACTCTCACTGTTGCTGCTCTGTTGCATCTCTGCTCCGCAGCTCAGTGAGAACTGTCTCACTGCTCTGATACCATGAGAAAGTGCGTAGAAGCTTCCTAGCAACACAGTCGCTGACCGGGCGTCAGTGCCCGATCAGACGGTGACGACGGTCACAGGTCGTACACACAACGGCAAGGGTTTGGCTAGGAGACACAAGACACAGTGTCAGAATGCTTCAATATAGCATGTGCAGAGAGAGATGACAAATGACGGGTTCAAGGCATAAATACTTGCCGCGGCGCACGGCGGGTGTCGCACGCGGCAGTCCAAGAGCTGTCCTAAAACCGGCCCAAAACCACTGTTTTGGCCATAACTCTGCGCACACATGCCAGAATGCTACGCCGTCTGAACCTAAACGTGCAGAATCAAAAGGCGGACGCTACAACTGGTCACATGCATGCATCCATCGACTGACAGTGAGCATACAATGCAAAAACATGCAAATACGCCTCATGGCCACTCCGCCGAAAGACACCTGCAAGACTTAGAAGACACAGCAGAGAGTCCCTGTGGCATCTGGGGCTCTGGAACAGTGGTCGGTCAGCTCCAAGCGAGATGTCCGCCGCCTGTCGTTGCGCCGATGTCATCAGGGCCGCTTGCCTCAGGGATTTGCACGAGTATGGACACGGTCGAGTGGTCACAGTAAACTGTACAGTAACGGCACAAAGCACAACAACGTCGTCATTGGGAAGTATGCGAAGCCTTGACGTGCGAGATGTGCGAACAACTAGTGCAAGGTAGTCCTCCGGATGGGTAAAGTAGTCGGATGCCTCTCCAGCACCGCTCCACTCTGATACCAAGTGTTACGTCGAACGGATCGTAGATTGTGAACATGTAGAAGTTCCAAGGCAGAACACGATGAAGAATCTGGGACACTCGAGAGATTCATGATTTGCCTTAGGTGTACTTCGATGACAAGTGTTGATATGATGGAACATAGATATATATACAAGTCTCGAGTTACGAATGAGGTATCGTCGAGGTCGTGGGGTCGATCTTCGAGCGACGTATGTGGAGTCACGTCGTGAATGGTCGGATTCGAGAAGCTCCGTCGGGAAGTCGGGGGGATTCGAGGATCGGCGACGAAGATGCGAGATGCATCTTTACAAATTGAGATGTGTCTCGATGTGTCAAGAAGTTGACGGAAAGGTCGTGACACTTCTGTCGATTATTCTTGAAAGTGGTCGGAATTGTTAGAAAGTGCGAGAAGGTTCACCGGAAGGCGAGGGCAGTTGGCCGAACTACCCTCGACTTTCGTAGTGAAAATCTAGGTCTGGACATGTGGTGGGATGTTTTTGTAATGACAGAAATGCTCATTCGGAATTATTAGGGACTCGTGTACGACTCGTGTGGTGGGGGATGACTAACAATATAAATGGTTATTCGTGCAGTCTAGGGACTCGTACGTGAGGGACGTGAGGATCACACCGGCTTGGAGAGGCGTTAGGCACCGAGATCGCCACGCACTTGCGTCATTGCCAACGTCCAGATGCCACTCAAGGCCACAGGGTCACTCACATCTTCGTCACTTCATTTGGCTTCGTAGCTCCGCCCATCGACTTGCGCCGCTATCCTCGCCGCACGCTGCCGCCTGCGCTCCTCGCCGTGCTGCCGTTCCCTAGCTGCTAGGAGCCCGCCGCCCGGTCGAGAAGCTGAGAGCAGCCCGTGCGGTGATCCGTTCGTCTCTGCCGTGAACTCCCTTGCGACCAGGACATGGCTTCGGCGACGGACCCGCAGTGCCACTCCTCCTGCCGCTGCATTGCTTCGCTGGCAGCTGTGTGACTCCCGCACTGACTGTCCCGCATGCGTGCCCCGCAGCCAGTCTTGACAGCCGTACTTGGCACGCCGTCGTCCGCGGCTGCTGAGAACGCCCTGCCTGGTCGATCTGGCTGTCGCTCCTCCAGGGATTCGCGTTGCTGTGCCGTGCTCGTGTCGGCCTCCAAGCCCCCTGCTCCCCCCTTGTTGCTGCTCTACAAGCAACCCAACTTGCCTTCACCCTCTGCCGCACGACGCCAGACGGCTTGTGGAAGGGGGGGATGAGATGAGATGAGATCTGACGAGTGCTGTTGCATACGCGTTTCTAGCCGCATGGGTTTGCGGACGCTCACATCGCGTGGAAACGCGCGCAAGATCGGCACGAGTTGCTGCTGCCCAGATCTGCACTGAAGAGCCATATCTGTGCAACGACCAGGGAACGCGCACGCAACACGCAACGGATCTCTGTGTTTGGTGAACCCGCACGGCCGCAAGGCAGCAGAAGAAAGAATTGAGAGGATGACCACGCGTAGGTAACGGACTCACGCTCAAGGGATCTGAAACGGATCTGTTGCGAGGCCGCAGAGAAGTCGACAGTACAGAATAAGTCGGCAGATAGACAGGCAGTGGGCGAGGAGGAGATCGGAGTGCTACCGCCGTTCGGAGGAACACCTTTGTGTGTATTTTTTGCGTTTCCCTACGCTCGTCAGTGTCCCACCGGCAGTCGGTCGGGCCCCCGTTTTGACGCGCACGCTGACGGCAGCACGTCGTCATCAGCCGCGGGTGCATGCCATGTTTTCGCTGCTGTTTGGCTTGTGGCGGTATCTCTTTTCAAAGGCTGAATTTCACATCCTCATCCTGGGAATTGACAAAGCAGGGAAAACGGTGAGTGTGGGTGGCGTTTTCTTAGGTGCAATCCCCCTTCCTCTTCTTCGTCTTGATCCTCCTCCTCCTCCTCCTCCTCCTCCTCCTCCTCC